>JAXQQM020069140.1:600000-787329 GCA_034641835.2 Pinus albicaulis | reverse complement strand
AAAAATCTTGAGTGGATGAGTGAATGGATTGAAACATGTAAAGCACGTAACGACGGTAGGTTATCATGGCAACTACTGTCTGAATTGATTAGAGAAGCGTATCGTTGTGGAGATGGGAACGTTACGGACAGGGAAATCGATTTAGCATATGGTTTGAAAGATAGAAAGGTAAGCAATTAATTCACCTATTTTATTCATTACTTATTTTTAACTATATTTATAATGTGACAAGAATTTTGATTTTTCAGTTAATTTTCATGCTGTGTAAATTATATTAATTGAGAATGCATCTTTTTCATGTTTGGCATATTGCAGTTGAAACACCACAAGGCTATGTGGTGCAATGGTCGTCAATTTCACGTTAAACAGTTGGATGATAACAGGAAAACTTCTGATAGTGGGATAACTGCAGTATTCCAGGTCACTAATGTTTCCTCCAGGAGTGACAGACATCCTTGAGAATCTGAAAATAGATATTATGGGTTCTTAGATGATATAGTTGAGTGTGACTTTAATTCCTTCAAAATAGTTTTGTTTGATGTTAAATGGTATAGGCTACGAATGAATGTACGTGATGATGATAGAACACTTATTCAACATGACAATGGATTTCCAATGGTTAAAAAATCGCAGTTTGAAGAAGGAAAAGATCGCTATGTTTTTCCAAGCCAATGCGAACAAGTCTTTTACTCAGAGGTTCCAGGTGACAACAAATGGTCATTTGCTATTAGATATGATCCAAGAGGAAGGCCGGTAGAGTATACTGTAGAGGAAGAAGATGATATTGATCAAGAAGAAGATGATGCAGTGGCAGATGAGCAGGAAGATGCATTGACAGACGAAGAAGATATCTTAGAAGATGAATCAGGCATAAGAGATGAGGAAAAAATTATTGATGATGATGTTGATGAGGATATTATTGAAAATGACATAATTGATGATGATAATGATGACATGGTCGATCATTTCAACACCATTTCTGAATCAGATGTTGATATATATGTCGATTAGTTGGATGAAGATCAAGAAGATATAGAAGAAGAATATTGATACAGATGTTATGTTCAAGTATGAGCTGGTATGTTATAACTTTATATTTTAATATGTAGGAATTATTGTCTGTTGGGAAAAATATTGAGCGGGGGTGAATCAGTATTTAGGGTTGATTGAAAACTTTTCACTAGAGATCTTATTATGCTGTTAATTCTTTACTTAGATTATTGCATCATTCTTTTAGTAAACATGTGAAAAGAAATAACAAAATAATCCATTACACAAAAGGAACACATATGAACACCAATATTTAAGGTGGAAACCCAATTTGGGAGAAAACCACCGCTGTTGTCGTCTCAGTCTTCAATATTTATTATAAAGAAAACATCTTAAAATTTTGTGCTGGCACAGACTCATACCACACTACTACATTTGGTGGAAATTCCGACACCTGTTTCCGACGCTTTTGACCAAATGTCGGAAATTTTCCCAAATTTTTTCCATCCCGCCCGAAACCGTCGCTATACCGACGTCTATAGAAAAGTGTCGCAATACCGACACTTAAACTAGTGTCACAATTGCGACGTTTAAAGGAAGACGTCGCAATTGCGACACCATGGCCCAAAGCGTCGCTATTGAGACGACTCTAAACGTCGCAAATGTGACACAATGTCTAGGTGTCGCCATTGCGACGTTTGGAGGCACCGTCCTAATAGCGACGCCTTTTCCGCCGTCGGTATAGCGACAGTTATTTTCGCGCTACATAAAAATACCAAACTTATATGGGCCCTACATAAAAATTCGAAACTTATATGCGCGCTACATAAAAATGTTTCGTATTTGTCGCAATAGCTACGTTTGATATCACACGCGCATTCGCCCTCTGCTCTTGCAGAACAACATTTTCCCTCAGCATTCACGCTCAGCTCTTGCAGAACAACATTTTCCCTCAGCATTCGCCCTCAGCGTTCGCCCTCAGCTCTTGCAGAAC
Organism: Pinus albicaulis; assembly: GCA_034641835.2. Taxonomy (NCBI): domain Eukaryota; kingdom Viridiplantae; phylum Streptophyta; class Pinopsida; order Pinales; family Pinaceae; genus Pinus; species Pinus albicaulis. Next base: position 785,345 of record JAXQQM020069140.1, on the reverse strand, counting down.
AGCATTCGCCCTCAGCTCTTGCAAAATGGTAAGTTCTTACTGCAAGCCCTTCCTCCTATAGTAGGGTTGACTCTATTTGGGTTTTTTTGGTCAATTCCATTGGATTGTGTTAGGCTGTAGGGTTCTCCCTAGATGTCAAGAATCAAGATTCAATACCCTCTATTATCTTCATCACCCAATACAAGATTTAAATTTTTCCCAAAGAAACGCTTATTAATTTGGCAGCCATTATTTCTCCCTGCTTTAAAAACCCTACATTTAAATGAAAACAAGCATCGCATTTCAACTACAAAAATCTATTAGTGTTCAAATGTATATGTGTGCTACATTAACGTCCGATATCACGCGTGCATTCGCCCTCTCGCTCTCGCAACACCACCTCCCCGCCCCGTGCACGCATTCGCCGCATTCGCCCCGAGCTTCGCAACAAAAGATTCGCCCCCGCATTCGCCCGAGCCCCGCAGAACAACGTTCGCCCCGCATTCGCCTTGGCTAGCTCTTTCGTGGTCACATCCCTCCCAACTCGCCCTCGCCCGTGCACGCCTTGCCCCCGCATTCGCCTCTCTCGCCGTTCGCCCCTCACTCTCTGCGTGTGTGTACATTCCGCCCCTCGCCCTCTCGCAAAATGGTAAGTTCTTACCGTGTGCCCTTCCTCCCATAAAAGAGGGGTTGACTCTATTTTGGGTTTTTTGGTCAATTCTATTGGATTGTGTTAGGCTTCGTAATGGTTCTCTCTAGATGTCAAGAATCAAGATTCAATACCCTCTATTATCTTCATCACCCAATACAAGATTTAAATTTTTCCCAAAGAAACGCTTATTAATTTGGCAAATCTATTATTTCTCCTCGCTTTAAAAACCCTACATTTAAATGAAAAACAAGCATTGCATTTCAACTACAAAAATCTATTAGTGTTCAAATGTACATGTGTGCATCACTTGTGTAGGGTATTCCTTTTCTCCACTTTCACATTATCCAAGAATGTGTGCAAGATAGTTCATATTTTTTTGTGATTTAGATTGCCTTGAAAAAAGGAAAGGTAAATTATTTCCTTGGAAAAAGAAGGTTTTCCATTTTTTATAGGTTGTTTGGACTTACGTGGGAAAAATTTATGGTATGCCTTTCATATTATGTGAAGTTTAAATTTGAATTAACAGTATTATTCTACATGAAAATATAATTACCTATGTGATGTCCTTCATCACTAATTAAATTATTATAGGCTTTCAATTTCCTAGACTCTAACTCATTCGATGCTAAATTCTAGGTTCTCATTGCTAGGATCACTCTTCCATTGATTTCCTTTCCCCCTCTCGGATCTTGTCATACTTTAAAAGTCATCAATGATACATATATTATTTCAAAAGTATCCCAAAAGGCTTTATAGTAGAACATATTGTGAAGTTTTTTTTGACACTTGAGGATTCTTTTTAGAACCGCAACGTGGTCTATGCTATCGAGTTATATATCAAGCAACTTGTCCTTAATAACCACACTATGAGGTAGGTTCAACCAGTTTGAACTTGTTGGGGACATAGCATATGAAGTTGTGTGATGAGTCCATATCACAGTCTATTATGGTGAAAAAAGTGAAGACATGTAATGATAGCTATTATGTTAACATTACTAGAAAACATTTTCTGAAAATTATCCATGCTATTAAGATGTCAAAATCTCAGCATTAGGTAAAGTCAATACTCGTAGCTAATAGATAATAATAATAATATAAAAAAAATCACAACTTTATTCTTGAAATATGATTGTTACACATTGGTAACCTAGTTCATGAGTTACTATCACCCAAATATTGCAAAACAAACTTAAAATATAAATTAAACCAACATGAGAATCCAACTCAAGGGTTTCTCGAAAAAATCATGCCATAACTCGGCATTTTGAAACCCAAATTTGAATCCATCATAAGTAATACAATGCAAACTCAGCATGGATTTTCAATGCATGTTTGCATGCTACACTTATTCTCTCGTCTCCAGATATCATTTTTTTAAATGGAACCATTAGTCAGCCCACAAGCCCTTTTTATGTGAAAAATTTCAGCTCTATTTGAGCTCTTTTTTTCTCCACCACCTCCATAAACCAAGGTTACACTGGGATCTTGCCTCCCCCACCTAGGGGTCTAGATTCCTCGCCTCTCGCGCTCCGTCGGTCTCTGGGGAATTCTAGGGGGATGCTTTCAGCGCCCCCTCATGTCCCCTCACCCGCCCCTTTTAGTTTATGGTTTCGTGTTAAAATTTGATGTGCCACTTAGCATATTTGAGAATCCAAGTGATTCCCGATTCAGATGGTGACATGGTTGATCTTGATATATATTGCGAGAGTTTGATGCAGTAGACTAGTGGGGCATTAACTTGAGTATTTATGCTCATTTATCAAGATATGATGATATCATTTGATATTCATATGTTATGTTTTATGTTTTATGTTTCGTACATAACTTATTTATGCGTTTAAGTTTTATGTTTTCGAGACTTGAGTTGTAAACTTTCGCTTAAACTCTTATTTTGAATCTTGATATAATATGTCATATGATATCTTAAACTTTATTTTCATTGTACATTGTTAGTAGTTACATTAATAATGATTATATAGTTACAAAACTTACAAACTTACAGGTATGATTGTATGATGTATGTTTTAACTTTTAACTTTTAAATTTGTTTCAATTATATGATTCATCATTCATCGCATTTGTAATTTTATCATTTATGATTTATCTTTCATGATGCAAGTGTATGATGGCTGTATATACATTCCTTTGCAAAAAATATAGTTACATTTTAAATATTAAATTTTATAATTTTTATAGACCCCGACGTCCCCGCGACGTTTCCCCGAAATTGGTAGGGAGCTTGCATAGGCCGCTCCCGCGCTCCCCTCATCCCCTCGCTCGCTCCCACCCTCCGTGGGACTCGGTGGAACATTGCCATAAACATATGCAAACATATATCATGATCTTGGAATTCCATTACGTATGCATATGCAATGTTCCATAATCTTGCCCCCATCATCAATTTAAGAAATTTCCCATTGACTATCAAATTATGGAGGGGGGGGAACTTTTGCCGCAACATTTGGCTCAAAGTCGTGGACCATCTTCATATGAGGTGAATGAGAACTATAGATATTTGAAGCAGTAGATTAGTGCCTTTTCCTCCTGCCATGGAGTCATATACAGCCATCCATCACAAAAATTTGTCTTTAGTTCATCTCTCACCTTGAAAGTTGCAAAAAATCATGCCCTAATTGAAAACGACACTGGGAAATTCGTGAAAGTGATATAATAAAAAATGCAAGCTAGAAGTGCCCTATTAATACAAAGGGAAAACCTTCCTACCTACCCTAACCGAGAGATAAATTTTGATTGAATAGTGAAACATGATATTTCCTATGGAGTTGATCCAACAACTTGTTAAATGTATGGGACTAAATCATGCATTTGATTTCCTGTGGAAACATGTGCATGAAGAGAAAAGTGCAAGTAATTAATGAGCAAAATCCATACATGCCACTTATAAAAACTACACCGAAAGGCCTTCAAAAAATACTTAAGGCCTTAACTTAATTTGAATCCAAAAAATGACAAACAGTAAAGATTAGGTGAAAACACGAGAGTGGTGTGGGTGAACAACATAAATAAAAAGTGAAGATACCTTTCCCCAAGATGCCTTTGTCACCGTTGTATGAAAACATGTTTTCCTTTTCCCTTTATACATGCAAGTGAATGCATTATAGGTATGGTGTTTTCCCAGTAATAGGATGAAGCCTACTTAAATATATCATTTGTGGATTGAATGTTTGGGTGCCTTAATGTGCAATGACATGTTTCCAGGATCGAATTCAATGCAAGGCATATTTGAAACTCTAACTCGTCTTCCGGTGTCTTATTAGAAATTATTTCAGTTTTCATTTTTGTGTTTTCAAGTTAGATATTGTTTTCAAGTTTTTACATTTATAATTTTATTGCAATGTGGTTGCATCGATCAAAGCAAGTGCAGAACAACCCCCGAGACAGGATGATCGCGGGAAAGAGGCCACGAAGAACATGTAAAGTGCTGCGCATTGCTCTATCTTTAGGTATTTTAGTTATTTACATAATTGAAATAATATTAATTTTGTTAAAAATATGCGTACACCTAGCCATGGTACGCCCGATGATTCCCTCTTTTGAGGAAGAGCTTTTTTTCATCCCTATCTCCAAACCTGTTGTTGTTGCAAAAAAAGGCACGAGATGCAAGGTCTGGGAATTTAATGCTTCGAGTAGATGCGCCCTCAAACACCCTGAAACGTAAGAGAGGATACAACATCTTATGAGGCAACATAAATAGATATCGTGTAATAATAAAAAGTCAAAAGGATATTTTTTTTGTTCTCGTATGAGATGAATTGTGATAGTTTGATTTTTAATTTTTAGCATCGACTAAACTAACAAAAAGTTCTTTTGTATGTAGCGTTTTCTCTCGGGCATTTGCTGAACCCGGTGTTGGTGGTAGTGGGACACAAGGGCAAGAGATTGCCCAACAACCCTCTCGTACACCTTCTACTCCTTTAGGTGCTAGCCAAGAAACACACCTTGCCCAAGTTGACACCCAGCCTAACTCGCTCGAACGTGTTGGCAATGATGAGGGCCGATATGGCCGCCTACATTATTGCGTTTCCCGGGAGCTACATCGTGTCACTCCACAGGACCATTAATGGCACGTTGTTGGTGAACGATGAGGGTGTCCCTATAAAGCATGTACAACTCCCGAGTAAATTTTAATATTTTAACTATTTCATGTACTTTATCTAAAACATATTTATCATGATTTTTATTTTTAAATTAATGATATTGTCTTCTTTTTCTTTTGGTTTTATTTCCCGCGTATGTGAAACAATGAGTTCTGCTGTGACTTCGGAGAGCCATGCGTTGGTAATTTTTGGCCCAACCATACGTACGTGGTGGAATTCCCGCATTCCAACTCCGAAAAGAACTTCTCGTATTATCTAGAAGCCCTTTTTGGGGTCGTGCACATTTCGACAGACAAAATGCCGTGGCTCGGTAGCCGGCAAATATTTGAAATATACCAGGCGACACCTATAGGACGCAATTGCAATTTAACCCTAGATATGAGCATCCTCTCGTTAGCTTCGTCAGTGAGTGAGGAGAGCACTCATCCATGACGCGAAAAGAGAAAAGGGAAAAGAAAGAAGGAAAAATGCCAACTCCGGACCCGCAAGGTAAATTACAACTTTAATTCAATAGCTTTAATTTTATTTATGTCTAAAATAAAAAGTGTTCTACGCCATATCTCGACTTCAATATTTTGATGCTAGGCTGCATGACACCTCAAAGGCAACCAAAGCTAGGATAGAGAAAAAGGGCCATCACAAGCTCGACTTTTTCGTGGTGGCTACTTGAAATTAGTCGCAAGAATTGTAATTAAGTAGCTAAACATCTTATAATTAATCGTATCGCCTTCCAACTTTTTTGTAATCCTTCTATCGATATGATTAAAAAATACACAATCATATATAATGTAGGGTGATGACTTTGGAACAATAACTACAGAGGAAGATAAAAATATTGCTTTCCATTTTGGCTATCAAGTCAGAAGTTGAACGTCGCGGTAGAGCTTGGGGGCAGTCCCAAGATCTACAATGCCCGATAAGGTAAAAACATTAACCTTTCAATATTTTTTGTTTTCGTCCATAAATTTAATGTCTAACAACTTTGTTTAAATCGGGGAGCAACACTATCGACGAGGTAAATAACCCAGCTTTAGAGCCGTATGTAGATGATCCTCTCGTGCAACCCGATCATTGTAGTGGGGACCAGCGCTGACAATGCAACAAGCTATCAGTGAGGGCAGTGATCTTTCGTAATTAATTTCCACTTATAATTTTTTTCTAATTATACCTCCGATGGTTGTCCTTATAACGTTTTTTTGTTTAAATGACAGAATGTTTCCTCGAGGATCTTACCACCAAGCAGAGGAAGACAGTGGCAACATTCCTAACAACTGACCTAATTGGTGCAATCTTTTCGGTAAATAATCTCATGTGCAATTTTTTTTATTAATATTACCGAACTAGTTCAATGATATTTAAAAAATCGATAATTAAAATTTAATGATTGATACTCGTTGGAGGCGATGCCCCGTCACCTGAGCGATGAGACCGGACATCATGACAATGCAACTAGGTCGAGGGCGGGCGACACCGTGTGCACTGTGCAAATGATCTCATTGCAATTTTTTTTATTAATATTACCGAACTAGTTCAATGATATTTAAAAACCCGATCAATTAAAATTTAATATTATTCCGTTTTTGTAGTGCGATGCGCCCGTCACCGGATGAGCCCGTACATCGTGAATACGCAACTAGGTCGGAAGAAATGCGTGGTTTAAAGTGCACGAAACAGAGTGTAGCAGGAAAGCATCGATAGATATTGATGATGTAATTAGGAGCTTTAAAAATAGGAAGAAGAAAAGAAATTTTGACAATGTAAAATATTAGTATTATTATAAGACAAACGTTACCATACTTGGAATGTTTTTTTACGCTATATAAAAAACTGCATTTATCATACTCATGTTTATAAGCCAATGCACTAATTGTAATGTTTCCTCGTGTACTTTTTGTTGAATTGTTTTTTTACTAGTTATTGAATATTTTTTTTTATGCTCATGAAAGTAAAAAATGAAATATAGATTGGGTATTTGGGAATTGAGAGTGATGTGAGGGGGGGGAGGGGCCATAAGAGCTTCCACCTTCACGTGGTTGGCCCCGTTTAGTAGAGAATAATTTATCTGAGCGATTTAATCTTGGAGCAAACCTCCCTTGATCCAGTCAGAAAGCAGTCACTGTGACTTAGTTGCTACTCTTTTTCGTATCGTGGAGTGCTTGTTCAAAGTTCATGCGACTCCAATAAATTGTTCTTGAAACGAAGAGGAGCTTATTCACGTATGTTTTGACATTTTCAACATATGTTCTAACATTATCATAAGAATGCATCTTAGAGTAAAAAAATACTACATCAATTACTTGTATTTATTGTATAGTATAATGATGGATTTTGATTGACTCTGGCAAAGCGCAGTACAAATCCTCTTGCATCATGAGCAATACAACTTGTCAACCAGCGTCATGTCTCGAGATATTTTTGCTTGTGCGCTTGACCGTGCTTCGTAATGTCACATTTTGTAAGTTCCTTTACAAGCTCATAATTCAATATTAAGCTTGTTCACGATTATTATCTAGGTTTTTTTCAGGATATGTGTTTTTTTCATCTACCTGATTGTAAGCAACTATGCGAAGTGTTTCCTGTTGTTCACTATGATTTCTCCCATTACCACTCCCAGTGATGAATCCGACTCTTATTGTTACATGAAGTTACTTTATTGTTACTATGCATTTCTCCATTTTACGCATTTCATAGGTTACATCATGTAAGTTGTCAATCTCAAAGTTGGTGATGAGCTTTAGTTCTCCCGCATTTGGGGCTTTTCTCTCTGATATTTTCTTCCCTCATGTCATTCCCGCATCACCTCGTTGTTTGAGCATGCCAATTGTCTACCACTTGTACCACATTGGCACATGTCAACCTCTCGAGTGGTGCCACATTTCACCTATTTTCGTTGAGAGTTTAGGCTTTCTCTAACATAGCTTCTCGTAAATCCGTTATTGAGTACTCGCTTGAATATTGTCACATAATACTTATGGTTTGGATTGATGAGCATGTTATGAATGGTTGGTTGATTCATAAGAACCACCCATAAATCTCCCTTCCCTAACACAATGAAATATAAAAATTTCTTTTCGATCAGATGACGACAGAGTTTCAATACTTTGAAAACAAACTTCTATTCCCTTTAATAACTCAAAAAACTATTACACTACTTCCTCACCGAGAGGGATTACAAAATTAAGGACTCGCATACAAAAACGCAAAGGCATAAAAAACTAACTTTCCGATCGTCCGTTCAAAACAAACATACTCGTCTCTAAGACACTCGCCGTGTTTTTCCCTTTCGCACCGCCGTGGCATGCCACACACTTAAAAAGTTACACTCGCTTTTTCACTTTTTACACACTCGCTATGTAATAAAAAATTTACGTACCGCTCTATAAAAAACTACCAAGCTTTTTCGCACCTTTTTTATTTTTATATGCACTGTAACATATAAAACATATTATAATAAACCCCTCTTTATTAAAACTAAATTCTATGGCCCTACCTTTCATTTCGCATATGATATATATATAACATATGTATATTATTAAACTATCAAAACATTAAAGAACCCTTTCCTGACTAAAAGTATAAATAGGATTGAATTTCAAACCAATTCGCGTTCCAAAATGGGATGTCGATCGTCCGCCTAATTTTAACTGACTCGAACTAATGCCCTATAAAATGTCCTATTGTAAGCCTTTTATCTCCTTTCAATTTCATGCGATCCAATATTAATGCTCCACGTGTCCTCCTTTTCAATTAGTTCAATTTACAAACCGGTTGGGTAAATTCTATTCGTTTAATTTCGGTCATGAATCACAAGCACGTCGGGTCAAGAAGCTTTAAATACAACTCGTACAAATATGGCCGTGGTCAGCCTACAAAAAAAAAAAAACTTGGCAGAATTTTAAATGCCGACCAAATTTCTCTTAATCGATGCAGACAAGCAACCTCCAAAAAAATGTTTCTACTCGCATCCGTCCTTTCGTCGGGCAGCTAGCTGAAGTTAAATTCATTATTGTGGTTTAATAAGTGAGGGTGTAAAGGTAACTTTTTGTCGATGGTACCGGATTAAGATCATCTATTCATTTTTGTAGGGTCTTATGGTGTTTGGTTTTTTAGTTTTGGGTTGGGTTTATTGAGTCTAAGATAGTTTTTGAGTGAAAAAATTGCTATCAGGTATTAAAAAAATTTGGTTCTTTTGTCAAAATTTATGAGCTTGTTAGGAAATACAAAACTGACAATGGTTGTATCTTAAATTTGTGGAAAATAATTTGAAATGAAAACTTTTTGTTTAGGTTGTTGCAACAGGTGAAAACCCCATTCAAATTAATAAGGGCATTGATAAGACAATAAAGGCCCTTGTTTTGGAACTCAAAATTTTGTCAAAAAAGGTAAACGCTTGCCTTTTGAGTAGGCTGGTTTTCCTTTTTGCTGATGGTTTGGTGTATCTAATTGAATTAGTTGCCTAAGGTATTTTTGGTTGCAAACTCCTTTTCATTTTTCATACAGTATTGACCTTGTGGAATACATTTTATTGTGTGGTCTTGTTAGATCTACAACATTTGTAGTTGTTTAGTCTTATGGCCGAGGTGCACTTTTATTATGGAAATAGTTGATGCAATATTGTCATTTAATCCTTACTGCAGGTTAGCATGTTGAGAAGTTTTTTGTGAAACATTTGGTATTCAAAATGACACTTGATCCTATACAGCATCATGCACTTGACTTCAAAATTTATATTCAAAGTGTGCCAGACAATTCTTGCAAAATTTCAAATATTTAGGTTGTTTTAACCATTATCTTTTTCATGTATTGGATGCTGAAAATGTGAAAAAGACTTTGGTATGAAACCAACTGGTGAATAATTTCCAGCACAACAACCACTTCCAAGACATGATTTAGAAGTAGAACAAATGTGCTTATGAAGCATAGAAAGACATCCTTGATGCATTGTCAATGTTTGGCTAGGGTTATTTTTGGAGAAAATAACTCCTTATTCCTAGAATAGTGATCTTCAATACAAGTAAATGCCAGAGAAGAGAGATCATCGTGTGACGCAAAAAAACTGAAATTGGACCCCCAAGGAGAGCTGGTGTGTCTACAATCGCTTTGTCAGCATTTTCCCTTGGTGTACCCCGTTCTTTTCCTCCAGCCTGAGTCTTAATTGACTTCTTCTTTCTTCGAGTTTATTTATCAAATTCGTAGAATTTGATAAATAAATACTATCCACAATGGTTGGACTTTAATTTATATTCCCGACTTTATATTATCTCCAATCCTTATAACCAATGTTTAACTTTCCACACTTTGTATTTATACTCCACGTTTCTTTTTAAATAAATAACTTGTAGTGAACTTTCGGCTCTATATTTCACCACCCAGCCTTACAACAATCACGCTCCAGACTTATGCTAATTATCTGCCAATCGTTTAATTAAACAATTTCATTATACTCCGGCCCCACCTATATATATCAATAACCAATCAAAAACTCGTATCGTACCTGGCTATCCTCCGCACACCTTAGTTAACCTTCGGGCAAGTTCAACGTGCGACCACCATCCGATGGCCCTTCTCCAAATCAACGACTCTTGGCAATTTCGCTCGGCTTCCAACGTCGGGCTTTAACGTGCGATGGTGCGGGTTAAACGGTGGTTTTCCGGGGGTCACTTTGCCACGTGTCGCATTCCCTATGGAATCGCTCGTGAATAGGAAATACCGCCTACTCCGCAAAAGCGGTGCGATATGGGCAACCCGCTTTTGTGATTCCGCTCGTGGTTTTGGTACAGGGCTTGACCACGGGTGCAAGTCTGGTTCCGCTATCCTTTTGTTTGTTAACTCATGTCCAACCCTCGGGTCAGGTTCCGAAAGCACAACAATTTTGTCTCTTTATTAAGCGGGATTTTAATATGTGTATTATCAAAGAAAACCAACACAAATTTTATAAGAAAATTGTTCAAAAGTCGAGCCCGTCGGACTTCAAACGGCGATAAACCATAATTCAAACCAAATTCGCGTTCCAAAATAGCCTGCTGACATCGGCCAATTTTGTGACACGAATTTATTATCAAATTCGCCCTAATATTTTACGGGTCCGGATTTCCACTGCGCGAGCGGCCCAAACAAAGATCCGCTCCAATCAATTTTTGCCACGTGTCCTCAATAAAACTTGCCCTGCTCCCGGCTGCGGGTGCATTCGATGGCGTTTAAGGTGATGGGACATGGATATGGCGATTTCATATCATTCGCATTAACATTTAATGCTGTTCAATTAAGTTTTCACATCAAATCTACATTAATTAATTTTTAACACTGTTCAAGATCGGACCTCCACTCCTCTGAGCGATTCCGCACGCTCCAATTTGATCCGGCCTTCAGCTCTCATTATTAATGATCAGAGATTCATTATGACGGCCGTCCTTTGATTGCATTGCAGACGGGTCGACATAAAAAATGGCGTTTAGCCATGGTTTTTCAGACAAGCCGGCTGCTGGATTACACTGTCTGGTAACTGCGATGATAAGGAGAAGTGGCCAGCGGAACTTCTGCCTAGACTTTGCCGCATATTTCCATTTCTCTCGTTCGTCTCCGTCCGTCTTCCGTTAATTGGAATTCTCGCTTCTTCGTCTCTTGTGCCCGACTGCGTTCGAGATTGCACCCATGCTCCTCGCAAGGCCATAAGATGCGTCATGAAGCAGGCGAGCACTAGAGGTCAATCCCCGCATGCTCCCTCCAAAGACCTCAACAGAGATGACTTCCGGCCAGTCCAGTGATTATTACTTAGGTCGATATCCAAATACTAGGAGTGGGCAGGGTCGGCTTGTAGCATCTGGCCACCGTATGGATTCCCCTGCTCCTGGCTTCCCCACCGCTAGTTCACCTTCTCCCACGACGCGTACTGCACAATTTTCCTTTGATTTCACTCTCAACCGCCCGCGAATCACAGCTGTAGTCACTGTGGTCTTCCACGAGGAGGCCCAAACGGAGGAAGAATGCACCCGTCCGGCGGGTCTGAGCTCGGAAAAAGCCGGCCAGCATTCGGGCCTTCAGGAGGGGAGCCGTGTCATGCATGTGGAGGTAGCACCTAGCGATCCTGGACCTTCCGAAGGATGGTGCCGAATCGTGGAGGAACCAGCGGAGGATTAGTTTGGTTAATTTGTTTTTCGTGCTTAGCAGGCCCAGTTAATTGGGCTGCTTTTAGTTTATTTTACTGTGCTGGACCTTTAAGTAATATTTTTGAATTCTGTAAATTAAACGTTCAAGACTGGTTTCCCCGTATGAGGGCAGTCTTCTTATTTTTTTGATTTTTTGATGACAAATTTTCCATGAGTATGGCCAGGCAATGTTTTTGACTTCGGTGTAATTTTATTCGCAATGTTAATAGATTAACTTTACTTTGAATTCTCACATGATTAGCGTTTTTCTTGATCTGTTCAAGGATTTTGGGTACTTTAATTTGTATTTGGAACAATGGACGTCGGTACTCTATCTGTTGCTTTACCGTTCTACATACTGCTATTTCACTTTCTTATAGATGCCTCGGGCATATTTGGATGCTTTCTCAGATTGTCGATAATCTCCATGTGGACCGTTACTGGGTTTTATATCATGTCCCCGTATGTGACATGGGGTATTTTTCTATCATTGTCTGGGGTGGGACTTCCACTTTTCTGGATGGATATTTGGGTTCCAATCTTCAGATGTGAAAAATGTAATGACTTCATGGACTGTTTTACTTCATATAATATATTCAAAACAACGTTTTTTCTCTTGTGAAAAAAAAATGATTAATGTTTATCACTCTGCCTTCAAAACTAGCGATGTCGGTCTATGTTGCTGGTTTATTGATATGGTCTGATGGTCTTTTTATATTTTGGACATATCACACTCCTCACATGATTAGCGTTTTTCTCTGTTCAAGGATTTTGGGTACTTTTATTTGTATTTGGAACAATGGACGTCGGTACGTACTCTATCTGTTGCTTTACTATTCTACATACTGCTATTTCACTTTCTTATAGATGCCTTGGGCATATTTGGATGCTTTCTCAGATTGTCGATAATCTCCATGTGGACCATTACTGGGTTTTATATCAAGTCGTTGTATGTGACATGGGTATTTTTCTATCATTGTCTGGGGTGGGACTTCCACTTTTCTGGATGGATATTTGGGTTCCAATCTTAAGATGTGAAAATGTAATGACTTCATGGACTGTTTTACTTCATACAATATATTGAAAACATCGTTTTTTCTCTTGTGAAAAAAAAAATTATTAATGTTTATCACTCTGCCTTCAAAACTAGCGATGCTGGTCTATGTTGTTGGTTTATTGATATGGTCTGATGGTCTTTTTATATTTTGGATATATAACACTCCTCACATGATTAGCGTTTTTCTCTGTTGCAGGATTTTGGGTACTTTAATTTGTATTTGGAACAATGGACGTCGGTACTCTATCTGTTACTTTACTATTCTACATACTGCTATTTCACTTTCTTATAGATGCCTCGGCATATTTGGATGCTTTCTCATATTGTCGATAATCTCCATGTGGATCGTTACTGGGTTTTATATCAAGTCCCTGTATGTGACATGGGGTATTTTTCTATCACTGTCTGGGGTGGGACTTCCACTTTTCTGGATGGATATTTGGGTTCCAATATTCATATGTGAAAATGTAATGATTTCATGGACCGTTTTACTTCATATAATATATTCAAAACAACGTTTTTTCTCTTGTGAAAAAAAAAATGATTAATGTTTATCACTCTGCCTTCAAAACTAGCGATGCTGGTCTATGTTGCTGGTTTATTGATATGGTCTGATCGTCTTTTTATATTTTGGACATATCACACTCCTCACATGATTATGATTAGCATTTTTCTCTGTTGCAGGGTTTTGGGTACTTTAATTTGTATTTGGAACAATGGACGTCGGTACTCTATCTGTTGCTTTACTATTCTACATACTGCTATTTCACTTTCATGGACTGTTTTACTTCATATAATATCTTCACTTTCATGGAATGTTTTACTTCACTGTTGTAGGGTTTTGGGTACTTTAATTTGTATTTGGAACAATGGACGTCGGTACTCTATCTGTTGCTTTACTATTCTACATACTACTATTTCACTTTCATGGACTGTTTTACTTCCCGTCACAGGGTTTTGGGTACTTTAATTTGTATTTGGAACAACGATCGCTCTGCATTTCCATTCGTTGTCTTTGTACTATTCTGTACATAATCGCTATTTCACTTTCATGGACTCGTTTACTTCATATAATATCTTCACTTTCATGGACTATTTTACTTCACCGTTGTAGGGTTTTGGGTACTTTAATTTGTATTTGGAACAATGGACGTCGGTACTCTATCTGTTGCTTTACTATTCTACATACTGCTATTTCACTTTCATGGACTGTTTTACTTCATATAATATCTTCAAAACATCGTTTCTCGTCTTTTAAAATTTTAATTTTTTTTTTAAAAATTGAACCCTCCGTCGGTCTACCGACGCCTTGTAAACGTCGGAACTGCGACAACCCAGCAACGTCGGAAGAGAGACAGTATGAAAACGTCGGAAGAGCGACGTTCCAAACGTCAGACCACATATCGTCGGAATTACGACATCTTCCAAACATCGGAAGAGTGACGTCCAAAACGTCGGACCACGTTTAGTCAGCATTGCGACAGTTTACAAGCGTCGGAAGAGCGACGCCAAAACGTCGGACCACGTTTAGTCGGAACTGCGACGGTTTATAAGCGTCGGAAGAACGACGTCCAAAACGTCGAACCACATTTCACCGGAAGTGTGACAGTTTACAAACGTCGGAGGCGCGACGGTTTGTGAGACGTCGGAAGAGTGACGCCTGTTCGGAACGACGGAAGAAGTGTCGATAGTGCGAAACTTTTTACTTGCGTCGGAACGGCGATGGCATGAAAAACCATGGTTTGTCCACCCCCGAACTGTCGCTCTTGCGACGACTATGTGTCGGAATAGCGACGAATTGGCCGTCGGAATTTCCGCCAAATTCTCTAGTGCCAGCATGCAGGCAGCAACCTGCAGAAGGCTTCAACCTTCTCTCGCTCTCCAGCCTCTCCTGGAATGGAGCTTCGACCCCCTGATTTAACACCAGCTTGAACTGGAAGAAAGCTTTCACTTCTATGCAGAAGACTTCAACCCTCAGATCCACTGAATTTCTTCAATTTCTTCATCAGACTTGCATCAGATCTCTATTATTTCTTTGCTGATCTTCCTAGAGCTTTTTCATTTCCTGGATTAACTCCATAGGTGCATCATGGATTCAGCATTATCAGACAACAGAGTTCGATCATGCAGATCTCATAAAGAGATTTTTATTTACAATGCCTCTGCATGCACACCTCGTACTATGATTCTCATCACCTTATATAGTTTTCGCCTTTATTGAAACCATGGGTCAAAACCATTCAATTGCTAATGGTATTATTAAAATTTGAACCAATCCAAATTGAAATCCTGATCTTTGTTCTTCCATGCTTGAATTGTCCCAAAGGTAATCTCTATCTCTGCCAAATAATACTATAGCCAAGGTAAAGTACCAATAACATGCCACTAATGGTTTTCTTTCTTTTATTTATCAAATTCGTGGAATTTGATAAATAAATATTATTCACAACCTTTGGAAATTAAATATATAATAGAACTTTATAGTAATAACCAGCGCTTTTATCAAAAGGATTTTAAATAGACCTTTGGTTCCGGCCCCACATACATAATCGACGGCCCAATCAATATAATTTAAAAAACTGGGGCCCATCGCTTACGATCATTTCCATCCGATGGCGGAGAACACATCGCTCGGCATCAGATGATCTGATGGATATCGTTCGTTGATGATGCATGGATGATAACGCGCGATGGCGCGCCGTACCTTGGGTAACTTTCGCGCATATATAGCAAATGAACACCGTCCGATGACCCCTTCCCAGATCAACGGTGCTTATCAATATCGCTGGGCATCCTGGGTCGAGCAATAACGCACGATGGCACGCAGTGACAAGCGGTTTTGTGGAGTCGTACAAGGACGCGTGTCGCGCGTTCTATGGAATCGCTCCCAACCTCTTGAAAATTGCTTGCCCGTCGAAGGTGGTGTGATAGAAACCACAAACCACCTTTACTATTTTCTCGGTCACGGTTCTACTCTTCCACACAGGGTTCCATCGCGCTTTCGTTTGTTATGTTCCACCTCTTTCCTTCCAGGTTCTGTTCATGATTCCAAAGGGTTAGTCCGTGTTCCACCGAAAGTTCAATGCCAAATACTCTGTTTTAGTTCTTTCGCGTTATAACTGGTTTGCTCTCGCTCCTCGTTCCTTTCTCCATGAAAGCCAGTCAGCTCCTTACTAATAGCGTAGACCCTTCCATCATATATTTAACGAATATATATAACTCCACTGTCTACCAGTTTGGATACACTGTCAGCCATATTAACATCGGTTCCTCGATCAACATATAGAGCACAGGGTTTCTTACGGATGTCAATTATTTTTCATCAGGATGCATACATATGTTCACACATGAATTAACTCGTCCTTATTTATATCGATTCTCCATTAAATACAGAGCTTTCCATCAAGGAAAATCATATAATAGGATACAGGAAACATATTGCCAACATTGTCTTTAAATAATTTACTAATTATGCGGGTTTGTTGCATGTTGTTTATTATTTGAAACCAATAAATAATGGCCTTACTATTGTTTATTATTTCGCAGGATTTGCAGGATTCATTTGATTCTATGGTCAGGTCTCTGAAAAAACCAATTAAACACTTAAATAGTCAAGATCCGGAAGACAGTCTTTACCCCCACCATAAATTATTGAAAAAACGACCTTCAGTTCAGCTTGCTGTGCTGAAGACGAGGGTGGATTTGCATGATCAGTTGAATGAAAATGAATCAGATATTCGAGATGCTTTTGAGGGCAGATCCATAAGCCCCATAGATGAATATCCCATTGCTGCAGAATTTCTATCTGTGTTGAAGCACAAGTATAGTGTTGTATCGGAATACAAATTAGAGGACAACTATACCAAGTCTAAATCAACTGAATCCAGTTCTAGTGCTCTTGAACTTACCGAATTAAAGCCAGAAGAAGGATTTACAATCTCTAATGGGAACGAGTATGGTAGTTCCAATATTGGATTGGATGTCCGGAGCTCTGCAGTAGGCACTGGACCTGATTGTAATGAACCCCAAATAATTCAATGTGATGAAAATATTGACTTTGATGATGATTAGGAAAACAAGCTAGAGCATTTTGGCAATATTGAAGAAACTGAAGAGGTTTCCTGTGATCGATTGAATCAACTCAGCCATAAGAAATCTACTGCAGGCTGGTTTGTATCAGAAGGAGAATCGGTTTTGCTTTCCCATGATGATGGATGCTGCTCTTTTCACGATATAGCAAATTCAGAGGTGTGGAGGTTTTAATTATTGTACTTAATTTTGGGGTTTATGGGTGTTATAATTTAAACATTTTGGGATTTTCTATTAGAAATAGGGAAAAGCCTAAGGGTTAGATTATTCTCATGGTTTAAATTTCTATATTTGAAATAAAATTCACCAATTTATATTTAAAAAAATGATTTTCCTAAATATTTGATGTAGTTTAAATAGGATGTAGTTCATTTCAAATACTGTTGAAATTTTCTAGAAACTATGATTAGGATTTCAAGAATATTTATGCACTCTTTAAATTTTCCCTTAACATAAAGGGCAGTTGATGTATGAGTAATACTCAGTATTGTTTTTTTCCAATCTCCAGGAGAAGGCTGAATATAAAGCTCCATATGGGCTTACCCCAAACATGTGGGGTGATTGTTGGTTGATTAGAGCAGCTGGTTCAGATGGTCGCTCTGGTAAATATGTTGTGGCAGCATCTGCAGGTTGTACATTGGAATCAGGTTTCTGTTCATGGGAATTTTATAATAAAGAAATTATGGCATTCCATACTGAATCAAAGGCCTTCACTTCAACGTCCAGTACCATCTCTCCAGTTTTGGCAGAGAGGGATGTCTCGGGGAGAAATTTTGGCTTTGCAAATGTTGTGCCAGAGAATCAACATTGGTGGTATAGGCCATGTGGGCCTCTTATGGTATCTACTGCCAGTGCCCAAAAGACAGTTAATATTTATGATATTCGTGATGGAGATCCCGTGATTTCAATGTGTTTGTTTTGAAAGTTTAGGTTTCATAGTAAATCATCAATGGGCTCTAAAATAAGGCCACATTGAAATCTTGGATACATGTTTCATGCCAAAATCAGTTGTATCTTCCATAAATACACAATCTTGGACCACTCTATATAAATCTACTTCTCGGAAAATATTACATCTCCCTCATTATACAGGTGGTGTTCTTACATGCATAGCAAAGGCATTTTTTTGGCAATAATTTTTTAAGTCACTAGATATTATGGGTACAAGGATCCAGGGTCTCCACATGAAACTGTGTTGCCCGGAGACTCACTCTGCCTGTCCTTAAATTTGTAAACATAGTAGTATTCCAATGCTTCTTTCATTTTGTATGCATAAGACGATTTTTTGTCAAAGTCCATAATTGTTTTTAAGTTTTATCCATCCCAGTTTTGTTGTGAATGCATAGGTTTTTGGCTCAACACATATCTGTTATATCTTTGTACTTTTCCTTTACTAACTATTTGAAATTTCTAGTTATATTTAGAGGTGTATTTTAAGGGATGGGGGGAATTACTTGGATTTAGTGCTCCCAGGCTTATCATTTATTCTCCAAATGAAGCCCTGTAATCTGTAACACTATATGGGCATGCAGCTCACTTTTTAAAATATAGTTGATACAATATGTTGTACATGAAGCCTGGAATAGTGCACATTCCTAGAATATATTAATTTGCAGGCATGCTTAAAAGAGAGATAGGGTTTGATAAAATCAAAAACCCTGAACATGAAGAAAAAAAAGAGACAATTATTTTATACAGATAGAACCAAGACACTATCTCCTCATTAATAACAAAACCTTAGTCCAAAAATCATATGTACAAATTCTAGAAGTCGAAAGTTGAAAATTTCTGAAATGGAACCAGGCCCTTTTCAAAAGAATAAATTTAGTAAAAACGAGGGTGAATAAAGTTATCTTATCAAAAGTTCCACATACCGTGTTAGCAAGGAATGACTCTGAGTCCTGAGCAGTGAGACTGAGAAATTTCTCTTTTGCTGCAGGTTGCAGTTCTCTTCTCCAACATGATGAAAAGAAAATTCTTAGCTTTGGAGTCTAAAGCCCGAGTCACCACTTGGAAGTTGGTAAGGAAAATTATCAGGGTTGTTGCCAGTTGGCTTGGAGTTCGCAGCCTCATTAATTTTCTTTAATTCATTTCCTTCAATGCTGCAGTTGTCACTGGCCAACAACCTTTACAATAAAATTTATTAGACCCGTCACACTACGAGGAAAATTTGACGTGATCACTGATCATTGATTTCTTATTGTGATAACAAACATTGGAGATTTACTGTCCTGTTTTAAAGTTTCATTTTTTTTTTTAAATTGAAACCACCGTCGGTATACTGACGCCTTGTAAGCGTCGCTCTTCTGACGTTTTGAACGATTTCCATTTTCGTCGGTCTTGTGACGTCCGTTGATATTGCGACAGTTCTAGAAACGTCGGAAGAGCGACAACACAAAGACATCGGAAGGGCGACGTTCAAAATTTCGGACCACATTTCGTCGGAATTGCGACAATTCTTCTTGGCGTTGATATTGCGACACTTCTGGAAAGCGTTGGTCTTGTGACACTTTTGCAATACGTCGGTCTTCTGAAACTTTTGTACTGCGTCGGAAATGAGACAGTTTAGACACGTCGGAAGAGTGACGTTCAAGACATCGGATGAAATTTCATCAAAATGATGACACTTTACAAATGTCGGAAGAGCGACGTTAGAAACGTTGAACCAAATTTTTTCGGAATGGCGACACTTTACAAACGTCGGTTTGGGAAACATCGGAAGAGCGATGGGTGTTTGGAAGTGAAGGAAAAGTGTCGGTAGTGCGACACTTTGTAAATGCGTCGGAATTGCGACCGCATGACAAACCACATTTTTCCCGTCCTCGAACTGTCACTCTTGCGACGACTGTGTGTCAGAATAGTGACGATTTGGCCGTCGAAAATTGCCCCAAATTTTCTAGTGCACTCATTAGGGTTTCCACCATCTTTCAATCAATCTCCCTCCAAAATTGCATTGTCCCACCATTAATGCCACTCCTCCATAACAACGCTATTTGATTTGGTCAAAGTTGACCAAGTCTTCATGATCCAGTCCCTTTTCACACCTAACGGTCCTCAATCCAGATTTTAGATGACCTCCATTCACACTAGGAGTGTATTTTATTCCTACTAAGGAGATTTATGGGTCTCCATACCCTCTTATTTCTCTATCTATGAGAAAAATCAAAATTTAATATTCCAATTAGCTGTGTGCTAATTTAGGAATGTTACAGTGGCCCTTAGTATCCATGCCAACCTGCACCGCAAGGGCAGCCTATTCAACCACACCATCCAGGTCAACCTGGACTCCAGGGGCAACCCACGTAGCCTCAGGGCACTACTTACATTCCTCAAGGTAAATCTCAGGTAGTGTACAATGCACCCCAGGGAACTGCTTATATTCCTCAAGGTAAATCTCAGGTGGTATATAATGCGCCTCACGACACTGCTTACATCCCATAACAAAATCGATATGTTTCTTAGATAGGACCTCAGTGGTATGCTTAGAATCAATATCTTGGTCCTCCGCTAGTGTATGGGCAGAAATATGAGGCTTATAACCCATACGGACAAAATCCTTCAGGACATAATGTATGGGGGCAGAAGTTTTCCCAGCCTAGTTAGAATCCCAATCCTGGTCTTTATCAAAGGCCTGCAATGCCTTTCAATCCACAATTTCCTTTTCTCGCTACACTGGAGCTGCATGATGTGTCGAAGCTGACAAATGATCCTATCCTTCATAATCCATATTGGCCTCCAGTTCCAACTATAATCCCTGGTGATTGTCCCAAATTTGACAGCAAGTCCGGAGAATACCCCCAAGCGCATGTTATGACTTACCATCTCTGGTGCTCCTCTAACTCTTGGGTTGACGATTCAATTCGGCTACGTATTTTCTAAAGGACTCTCACTGGTGTTGCTACAAAGTGGTACATTGAACTCTCCCATGGTATCTTTCAATATTTCAACTCTCTTTCTATGGCATTTCTCATGCATTTCCAATTACTAGTTTGCTATGAAACTAGGACACACCTTCTCACATCCTTGAAACAGGATCGAGATAATCTTATCTCCAATCATATTCATGAGTGAAGGTCGCATCGTTGTTTGATCAATTTTTCCATCTGATTGGTTTAATATCTCTTTTATCAGTCTGTTTGCTAAGTACATTGCTATGGTGTCATGTGTTACCAAGGAACAAGCCATTGCGCGTTCCTAGTACCTTGATCTTGTGTACTCTCAGTCCAGCACATTTTATGAAATCTTGCCTAATGCTCCACGACATGGAGCTACCAAATCACCTGCAACACCATCTTTCTACAGTATCATTTTTTCTGTGTCCCAGACTTCTCGAAAGTCTTCTCCAAATCCTGCGAAGCAAAAACCTACTCCTTCCACTAATACTACTTCTCATCCACCTCCAAATTTTGTTAAAACCGTGAGAGTGAATGTTGTCCAGTCAATTCCGATGGATAAAAATTCCTAGGGTAAAAATAAGGGTAAAGGTAAGGCCAAAGTCGATACCCCGAAACAGGATTCTCAGAAATATTGTGCTGATGATGGTTCTGAACATAAACCGAAGTAACCTTGTTTGATTTGTGATGAAGAGCATTACACCAAGGACTGTCCATGATGGGCCGAGGTGAGTCTACTACTTAAGGGCACCCAAGTCGCTCCGGCTGTTCTTAAAGAACCTTTCCCATCACATCAAACTCAGTCGGTGGAGAAACCTCAGTCCTCCACCCCATTTGGCTTTCAGGTTTTCATGACGAATGGTCCTACACCCATCCCTATTGCTACCTGATCAAAATATTATATCAAACCATGTCAGGTAGCAGGGAAGGAAATCACTGATGGTCCTCCTCCCCCGCCTGCTATCGGCCCTCTTCATATCGAAAGGCCTAGTACTAAGCCCGATGTACGACCACCTTCTAAAGGTGTACTCCGAAAATATTCCTACAATCCCAATGCTCGTGCCGCTCAGCATTACAGTATTGTTGAGGATTTGTATCGGGCGCCATCTGCTATGTCTGCATTGGAAGTACTTCAGAGTTGTCTGTCGCAATAAAAGGCTTTGTTATCTACCAGTGGAGGGATTAATCCCACCGATTCTAGCCTTATCACTTTCGATTTGGAAAATTTCGTCCCATGTCTCCCTCACCAGCTTGCACTGATCATTCAAGTTTGGATTAGTGGAAAGAATATCCACCGAGTGGTCATGGACGAGGGTGCATCTACATGCTTCATGTCTTTTGCTTGATGGAAATTCATCAGTTCTTCAGCCCTCAATTCATCTCCAAACGATTTAGAAGCTTTTGATGGAAGATAATCATGCCCTCTTGGTGTTCTCGCTAGTTTACCTATTACGTTAGAAGGGAAAATAGTTAACGTTGAGGTTGAAGTCATTGATGCCAAACTCAATTACAATATTCTCCTCAGTTGCAGTTGGACTCACACCATGTTGTGTGTTCCTTCCACTCCCTTTCGTGTTCTTCTATTTCCGCACGAAGGAAAGATCATCACTATCAATCAGTTGACCTTTTTCACTTCTTCATATTTTGAGAGCAACGTCCCATCTGTAGATAATATTCCTACACCTTATGAGAGCATAGGACCGAGTCTTTTCAAACATCTTGCCTTGATGGGTCTTTTTTCTCTTCCTCCACCTAACAATGCTCAGGTTAACATGATCTCCAGGTCTTATGATCTGTGGATCATGACTTCACCCGAACATATTGATTCATTTGGTGACTCGATGTCATTAAGCTCAATATAAATTGATTATTGTGAACTTATTTCAGCTTCAGCTCCTCCTCTCTCTGATCATGCTCCTTTGAGTATGTCTCTTGACACGTATTCTCAATCCCCTTAGCTCAGCATTTCAAATTCGTCTGATCCCTTAAACGAGGTATTTCTCACTGATGAGGCCATCATGGAAACTATGTCTCTTGAGGATCCTCCTTGGGATGATAGTCATCATCATTCCTCTTTCATGCCTGGCCTTGGGGCCATGTCTACTTGTCTTGAGAAGTTTTCTTACCAATTTCATTATCAACTGCTTCAAACAACCATCTTGACACATGAAGTATTTGTGGAAGGTAACTTGGGGAACATTACGCAAGCAATGCCTATCGACATCTCTGTCAAACTGGGGGCTATCGAGAACATCCACGTTGGGGTGTCCTGTTCCCCTGATGAGATCGAGGTATATACTAGTCTCTTCTGCAAGTTTCGTGATATTTTCTCTTGGTCTTATGAAGAAATTCCTAGCATCGATCCGAGTATAGTCATGCATGAGATTCATACCTATCCTCATGTGAAGCTTGTTCACTAGCCTCTTCATCCCGTACACCCTAGAAAGGCAGTCACCATTAAGGGAGAAGTTGAAAAAATTCTTTAAGTTGGTTTCATTTATCCGATTGCCTCGACAGAATGGGTTTCTAATATTGTTTATGTGGATAAAAAGTAGGGTACTATTTGTGTTTGTGTTGATTACTGTGATATCAAGCATGCTTGCCCTAAGGATAACTATCCCACTCCTTTTATTGACCAAATCATTGACGAATGTGCTGGGAGTGAGATCTTTTCCCTTATGGACTTGTTCTCTAGGTACAACCATATCAATATTCTTCCGGACAATCAACACAAGACTGCCTTTATCTGTCCTTGGGGTACGTTCGCCTATAAGAAGCTACCTTTTGGTCTTAATAATTTTGGGGCTACATTTCAAAGAGAAATTTCATACGCTTTTCATGATATCAAGTGAATTTTTCAACATCACCTAGATGAACTTCCGACTCATTCTGCTAAGTGTAAAGACCACCCAGATCATCCCCATCAAATATTTCTTCACTGTAGACACTATAACGTTCAGTTCAATCTGCATAACTGTGTCTTCTGCATTGGTTCCAGTATACTCCTAGGGTTTATCATCTCTAAAGACGGGATTTGTCTCGATCTGTTCAAAGTTAAAGATATTGTTAATCTCCCCTCCCCTTCCTCTTTACATCAGCTATAGAGCCTGCAAGGGAAAGCTGATTTCCTACACCGTTTTATACCGAACTATGTTGAAGTGGCCAAAGGCTTCACGAGATTACTTAAGCAAGGCGTCTCGTTCCTCTGGGATGAGATCGCCAAAAAATCCTTTGATGCATTGAAGACGTTTCTTATCAATGCTCCTCTATTGCATCCTCCCAATTATCATTGTGAATACTCCCTCTATTTGGCTATCACGTTTAGCACTATCGCCATGGTTCTGGTGCAAGATGATGATGATGGTGATGAGCATGTCATTTATTACTTGAGCCACAATATTCTCGATATTGAAACATGTTACACACATGTTGATAAATTGGCGTTGGTTTTTGTTCAAGCCATTCAACATTTTCGCCATTATATTCTGATGCGTATAGTGAATGTGATTTCTGATTGCAACCCCATGACCTACATATTGACTCGTTAATTTCTGGGGGGTGAATACTCAAAGTGGATTCTTATCCTCCAAGAGTTCGATTTGGAATTCACTACTGCCAAATCGAAGAAATCATTGGTTTTTACAGATTTGATTTGCTCTCTCCCTTCTCATTCTGCTCCATCTGGTTCCGAGGAACACATTCTGGATGACACCCTTTTTCTTATTAGCACCCTCGATCCTTGGTATGGTGATATCATCATATATCTTCAGACTTATACCTTCCAATCTAAGTTGACGAAAAATTCACGTCGACGCATTCGCCATCATTCGCAACCTTATCGCATAGTCAGGGATACTCTCTACCACATCAGAGTTGATTCTGTTCTCTGCTGGTGTTTGAATCTCGAGGAGGCTGAAAAAGTCCTCAATGACTACCACTTTGGTGCCTGTGGTGGTCACATGTCTGGATATGCTACTGCACAGAATATTCTTTGTGCTAGATATTTCCAGCCTACCATCCTTAAATACTGCATTGTTGTTGTCCGCAAATGTCACGATTTCCAGATTTACCAGCGCAAGATACGCACGCCGCCTGCACATCTCCATCCTATCATTACCATTGGTCCCTTTGCAAAGTGGGGCTTAGAGTTTATGACGTGTAACCCTCATTCAGCTAGGGGAAATGCTTATATTATCATTTCCATTGACTACTTCACGAAATGGGCCGAAGCAATGCCTACACTTACAGATGACGGTAAGACAGCTGCACAATTTTTGTTCAATCATGTCATTACTAGTTTTGGTGTCCCTCAAGCCATTATTACCAATCATGGTTCTCATTTTTTTCATTACATGATGGCTGAGTTGACTTCCAAGTTGGGTTTGCATCACAACAGCTCAACGTCGTACTACCCTTAGGCCAATGGCCGGGTTGAAGCCGTGAAAAAGGTTCTAGTCACTATGCTTCAGCGTACGATTGGGATGCACAAGTCAAATTGTCATATCATGTTGTTTTCAGCTCTCTGGGCTTACCAAACCTCAGTGAAGGATGCGACTAGATTCACTCCATTCCAACTTGTCTATGGTTTGGAATCTACCCTTCCGATTGAATGCGGAATACCTTCTCTCAAGATAGTTGTTGAATTGTTTCCTAATACTTCGCCAGAAGAAGAGTGTCTTCTGTATTTAGAGAGGCTTGATGAAACTCACTGCTTTGCTTCTCTTGTCATAGAAGCACAAAAAAAGTGGGTGAAATCTCATTTTGATCAGTCGATTTCTCATCGTTCCTTTATAGAAGGAGACCTCATCCTCTTGTATGACCAAGCTCATGATAAGCTGGGGGCGATAAAATTTCAACCCATGTGGCATGGGCCCTATATCATTAAGCGTGTTTTGCAGAATGGGGCTTATGAGCTAATTGAATATGAAGGTTATCCTTTGGATCAGTCCAGAGATGGGATGTATCTCAAAAAATACTATGCATGAGTCTCTCATGCATGTTCTTTTGTACATAGGTGTTTTTTCATTTTTTTACATTTTTTGGCTTGGTGTGCTTTGGGAGCAGTTTTCCTGCTTATTATGTCATTGATTATTATGCAGATGTTTGTCACTCCTTATGTTGGTTTCGTGGATGGTGCCTCCCACAGTACCTGGAACCTCTCTTCTGCAGCCTGGGTGATTTATAATCCTAATGGTGAGTTGATAGATCTTCAAGTTATTTTTCTAGGACGAACCACAAACAATGTCATTGAATATAGTGTCATCATTGAAATTTTAACTGAGGTCATTTCTCTCAACATTTTTGCATTACTTGTTAACCTATACTATCAACTTGTTGTTCTTCATCTTAATTCGCATTATTCTGTTAGAAATCCTCAAATATTAAGGTTGTATTTACGTTTTCGTTTATTATAAAGGAATTTTGATTACATCACATATCAGCATATTCCTAGACGAATGAATGTGTTAACTAATATAGTAGCCAATATTGTATTAGATATAAATTTTCATAATTTTTAAAACATCATCATCACATAATAAGATTCATACAGGAAAATAGGCGTGTGTGTATATATATATATATATATATATATATCGAATGTTTGCATCCATGTGCATCATAAGTTCAAAAAATATATATGCTTTGGTTACATCCTGAGACATCACGTCTCTCAAAAAATATGCTGAAATAAAAGCCTAGGTATCTAGTTGGCATGATGTTCATGGTAGCATGTCATTGCATGCACGAGCTACCTCAATAAGTGGTGAACACGGTTCAACACCCCCGCAGTGTGCCTCTGGTATGCGCGAGGAACATCATCAAATCTCGCATAGTCTAGGATTCTACTAGTGAGTCCCTCCAGGTTACGTACGATTTATTCCTCCTCTCTTCCCTCACCATGAAGGGCCACATCAAAATCACGAGGAATACTTCGTGCTATTGGAGACATTCCTGCAAGTCTTTTTGGGCCAACATCTACAAATACATGGATTAACATCAGAACATATATAATAATAAAAAAAATCATAATACTCATCAAAATTAAAAAATGAGTCTTACCCAATGCTTCATCCCAACCCTCTCCTACTAGGAGTGGGAGATCTGCATCACCTATAAAGGCTATGCCAAAATAGGGCCAGTCCTCCACGACAATAAGTTGTCGACAGAGCTAGTCAAAGAATCCTGGTCTCTAGGAAATGTTTTGACCGCCTCCTGATCTAGGCATTAAAATTGCCCAATGGACCATCCATGGCTCTTGGCTTGGTGGTGTCAGAACTATCACTTCCTGACGTTGAAATATTGGCAACCGTTCCAGGATGAACGGTACCAATATGGACACATAGCCGAATTATTTTAGCTTTTCGTTCTTGCATTTCATCAATTGGTGTTTCATATTGATTTTTACCGCCTATGCCCAGTTGTAGAGAGTTGGTGCCATACAATCTATGGAAAGTAGTAGCTGTGTTTTTATGGATTCATGTGGAGCTTGAGATCTAGTAGCTCGCGTGATGGTGTGCAGCACTAATTTTAGTACCAAATCAGGAATGGTTTGAATATCCACTTTCCTACTCTTTGATCCTTTCCTTTCACCTCGACACACTCTGTCAATGACCATGCTCATTTTTTCCATAGTGGGTCGAGTACCAGCCAGGATTAGTACTGCCCCCCTCCATTATAATCCAGTTATGAAGTATACATCTAAGACCTCAATATCTAGCTCTTGATTGTGAATTATGAATCTTTCCCGATCAATGTCCCATAGGTATTGTAAAAGATCCGGTTGAGCTTAGATACATGGTGCGATGAAGAATTTTTTAAGCCCAAAGCCCCTGAGAACATCCATGCATCTTACATTTCCCATGGCTTCCTCATATTAATTTTCGTGTTCTCTTTCCTTCCATTTGATCACCATTTTTCTTTCACACACATGAAAAAACATCAATGGGGCTTTCATTAGCTGAATTATTAACTATTGAAAGGTTTAAAACGGGCCCATTAGTTGAATTCATAACCAAAATTTGTAGTCGTGGTTAGCATGACTATTTTAAAAATAGTCACGCCAATTGGCACACCCCCATTCGAATTCAAGGCGGGTTGGCACAATTCCATGCCTGGTACCCACGCCGACCGCTGCGCCCTAAATCGAACAAAAATCCCCCACAACTCTGAAAAATTGATATTTAAGACATCAAAATTGATTCAAAATGTAGGCAAGGATATGATCTCTAACCTAAAAAAGACGGATTTGTGATTGTCCTCTTGGATTGTTCGCTGTCAGCTCCACAAAATCACAGTGTAAAAGGGTAAAAATGCTCACAAGAGGTAAAAAGTGAAAAGTAATTTATTTTTACTATTTTTGGCATTTTATAAAATTTTTAGAACCCTAATTAGGTTATTGAGTATTTTTCGACTATTATAATATTTTATCACGAAAATGGGTTTTACGTACATTTCTTGTGCAGCAACGGGCCTCAATGTGATGGTGATGAAGTGACGAGTTGTATTTTATTACTTTTTCAGACTCAGTAAAAACACGAAAAATTCACCCCTTGGAGTCATCTTTCAGCTCTTTTCTGACTCTCGAAAATTGAAAATATTATCGAGGCTCTTGTCATTTTGAACTTGTTAAAGGTTGTGAAACGTCATCTACCGAGTATATGTTTACCCCTTTTTCGAGCTAGGATAGAGTATTTACGAAAAGGAATACCTTAGCCTATCGCAACTAAGAGGTTCTCTTAGACATAGTTTTCGACCTTTTCGGATGTGTGAGACTAGCTACGAAAAGGGACCTGCTCGATTTTTTTTCTGCCTCTTCTCAAAATCTCTAAACATGAAAAGATGTTGATTTCTTCCTTTGTCAAGCTCATTAAGACTTGCATGACATCAAAAATTGTCACCATGACGTAACCGATTTTCTCCTTCCTAGGGCTTGTAAAATGTACTAGGATGGATTTGTTCGAAGGAAAAAATTATATGACAAGCACATGTTATCCCCTTCAATATCATTTCCAAAAATAATTGGGGTACTTGCCAGCAATGGTAAGGGAAAATGGAACCAGTTCTCAATCATTTCGGCGGTATGTTTCTCTTGAACATGACACTTGTCTGCAATTTGTGTCGGGTTGGGGACATCCCATTTCATCATTTTTTCCTCCATGGGTTTGGGTTATCTGTTTTGAGCTCTCATACGCTCTTTGCCACGTCATCATGACCTCAGATCCCTTGATGTCAAATACTACCAAATTTCGTAGTTGTGTCGATAATATGTTCAAGAGAAAATTCCTTCTGCAGTTTTCAACCTCTGATCCTCTGTTTGGTCATGATTCACTATCATCTTGTTCCTTTTTCTCGTGTCAATGATGTGGGAAACATTATGGCCCTCCTTCGACCAAGTCACTTCCTGTCGACTTCAGCTCATTATCCAAGAAGCCGATCTAGAGACTCCCTTCCGGTACCTTAGAGCTTGCATGCCTCAATGGCAAGTTCTTCGCATTCGACGATAGGTCCTCATCATTGACCTTCGATCGAGTGATTTTGCGGGTGTTCGATGCCAGCTCACTGTTCACATTCTGCGGATTGTACTAGTTGTACCTTGTGAGCCATTGTCATTATTGGTTTTTTCTCTCGCATCTGTTAACAACTTTCATCATTGGCTGGTAAACAGGAGACTTTCTTGCATGTTCAACTTCAGCTCATGTATTCGCATGCTTGAAATTGTACTTGTTTGAGTCGATATGGAGCTGACGAATCTGTTCCATACCCTGCGCACCAAGTTGGGTATCAAAGATTCAGAGAAACATCTGGTGCTAAAGTATCGCAGTTGTATGCATAGATACATTCAGGAGGTAATGGAGTTCCTCGACATCTCCTCGCTTGGTATGACATACCGATATGCTGCCAATATTGAGCAGAAATTCAAACAGAAGAAGCGAGACTTTGGATCTGCGAATCAAAAGTAAGGGAAAGGTGCTCCCAAACCACAGAAAAGAGGATAGATCCAAGGCACGGTGACTCAAGACAACCTGTCGAAGCCACAAGCAAAGAACAACACCACAAAGCCAAAGAAGGACACGGGAAAGTGGTGTGAGTTCCATAAGAGCTCCACTCGCAACACAAGTGAGTGTCGGGCCAAGCAGTCGCTGGTGGCCGAGATGCGGGCTTTTGAGTCAGATGCATGCTCTGACTCTGAATCAGAACCTGACAAGGGGAATGACAAAGGGAAACAAATTATTGATGCGGAGCCCAATGCCACTGTTGCCACTACAAAGATCCAAAAGGAGGAACATCTCTTCCACTCCCAGATGTGGGTAAAGGGCTCTCCGATACAGTTCATTGTCGACAATGGGAGCCAAAAGAACCTCATTTAGACAGATGCTGTGAAGTGGTTGGGATTTCCAAACACAGCTCACCCACATCCATAAACCATCGGGTGGCTTCACCAAGGACAAGATCTCCACGTCAGCCAGCAGTGCCGCCTTCCCTATAGCATCAAGCCCTTCACGGATGAGGTATTATGCGACGTTGTTCCTATTGATGTTTCTGATGTATTATTAAGACAACCATACTTGTGGAAGCGTCATGCGGTGTATGAGTCTCGGCCTTGTGTTGTTATTGTTACTTTTGGAAATAAGTTGTACAGGATACCAGAGGTACCACCTCCTGCTACTATCTCTTTGGTTACTACAAAACAATGCAGTAAGCTCATTTCCCAAACCAGGAAATTTGTTTTCCTAATGATCTGCCCCCAGGGAAAGAAGAAGACTATGGCCACGACCTCTAGAAAAGGATCCTCTGCATGACAACAACAAATGGATAAGGTTGTGGAGGAGTACGAGGACATTTTCACCTCACCCATAGGGGTTCCTCTACACTGTCAAGTCAAGCACCCGATTGATCTGACCCCAGGTGCGCCGCTACCCAACGGACCGATCTATCGGTGCTTTGTTATGGAGAACGATGAAATCAAGAGGTAGATTCAGGAGCTGCTACAGAAGGGTCACATCCAACAAAGTTCATCGCCCTGTGGGAGCCCGATAATTTATTATTGTGAAATCATAGTTCTAAATTATCTCTTATTCTGTGAGGAATGTAATCTATCAATTGTAAGTAGATTCATTATAAAAATTCAAACTTATTTTAGCATGAATGATGACAATTTATATATTAATTGGTTTTTAAGAGTATTTGTATTATGTAGGAGCACTGGAAAGATAAATCAGGACTTCATTTTCTGTTTTCCTTATTTTATTGGGTTGAACTAGAGAAAATTGAATATGAATAGTGAGTTAATTGTAAGATCAATGGGCCAAGGCCATACATCAACATTGACCACAGTGGGGAAGTATAAAAGCATGGATATTCATGCAAATATAGTTATTAATGTAAGATCAAAGTTAACTCTTAGCTTCACTAAAGAAATATAAGGCAAAGATCTAGCATCAACTGAAATTCACGTGAAAAAGTAGATGAAAAATGTACAATCATCCAATGGAGAGGTAATATATAATTATCCAGTAAGACTCTTGGCTATGCCTTGAGACTAAACTAATTCTCAATATTTTTGAATAATCATCCATTGGAATTTAGTAGGAAAACCATAGTAAATCATTGTCCAATGGCCATGCAAAAATATAAAAAAAAATAATATTTGTTGGTTGTTTTTCAATAGGTGGACCATGATGGGACCATTGAGAAGGTGGGGGTGTTTTTTTAATCATGGAAGTGAGGTTTAGTAGATTGATAGTCAAGTTACCTTTCCCTATAAATTTTCTCGATCAAGTTATTCACTCATTGAACTTTGATTCATTCCTACTGTTTTGATACACAATCCAATCCAGTTGAGTCTTGAGTCTTCATTGAGAATGGCATTCATAGGTTGTCAAGAAAGAGGTTATCATGCACATGCACTCTTATTTTCTTGGTATCTTTGTAACTATGTTTAGCCCGAGTTCTATATTTTTAAATTATCATAATAGTTCATGATTATTAAGCTTTTATTTTGTCTTTTAAGAATTTTAATTTAATTATTATTAATCATTAAATTTATATATATATAGTTGTTATAGTTATTAAACTTTCAATAGATTTATTAAAATTTCAATGGTACATCAAATTTCATACATGAGAACCCGGATGCGGGTGAAATTGGTAGTTTTTAACGTGATGGGATGGGGGTGTGGCATAAGGGGAAGCCACTCGCCCACCCGCAAGAGTGTTGTCATTCAGTTCTTAATGTCGACTGATCGGCGTTTAATGCCATTTACTCCTCGTGCTCGAATCAACCATAGTCCAGCTCCTCGATACACATTCGCATGCCACGACATGGCTCAGCCTCCAGTTCATACTTATGGTGGTTTATTGCAGTCGATTCACAGTTGCATGGTAGAATGGGTTGTTATTATGGAGCGTCCCTCTGGTCTGAACAAAATCCCCCCGCTTGTGAATCTGTGGTGCGCTCCAGGAGCAAGGCTTTCTAGTGTTTGCACTGTAACTCGTAAGAGGAGTTGTCTCAATTTTTGTTTGGATTTTGGAGAAAATATCCACTTCTCCCATACTGGTTCCTGCAAGATTTCTTCTGTCGCCCCGTTGCCCCTCTTGCCTCAGTCTTCTATCCATCTTTTGCCTCCCTGCCCTGCTGTCTCGAGTGCGACTATGTCGCGCCTTAGGCAGAGAATGCGCTGTCGAAGAGGCTCCACAAGGCGCCGAATTCGACGCTCTCCCTCTACCTCTGGCACCTCCTCTACGTCTACCTCCCACTCTGACAGTCAACCTAGAGGGCACCTTCTCCGCTCAGGCCATCGCCTTGCTTCCCCCACTCCTTCCGCTCCTCCTGCTCAAACCCACACCACACATTTTTCCTTTAACAACACTCTTAATCGACCCAGGGTGACTGCCTCAATTACGGTCGTCTTTCGTGAAGAGCCTCAGGAAATTATTCCCAGTTCTCACCCGGTGGAATGCAGCCTCTTGGCGGCTCAGGATTCAGTGCAGTTTGTTGGGCTGAAGCACCCTGATAGTGCGGACGTGCAGGGTCAGATGGGAAAGGCCACGCGGGACCTGGCGAACAAGGAAGCGGTGGGTCAACCTACTGAGAGGCAGGACGTAGTGCAAGTGAGCGAGGCGCAGATTACTCCTCCTCCTCCCGGGAAGGTGATCCATTCTATTGCTGACCTGTATAATGCTGATGGGGAACCATATGAGCTCTGGTGCAGAGTTGTCTACGAACCTCCTGATGAGTAGTTCCTCCTCTTCACTCTGGTTTTTTTCTCTATTTCTACCCATTCTCATGGGCCTGTTCATGTGTTTCCTGCTGTCTCTGAAAATGCATCTATTTTTTTTGCTTTGATATGGTCTCCAGTACTACAATTCTCTGGTTCCCCTGCGTGGGATTTTTCAAATGAATTGTTTCAGACTGGTTTCCCTCTTGCAGGGAAATCTTCAAACTATGGTTTTTTGTTTCAAATGCCATAGCACTCGGCAATGATCAGGCTTCGGCCCGCTATACTATACTCCTTTTGTTAATAGAATTACTTTTACTTAGAAAAAAAAACTTTCATACATGAGAAAATAGATACTGACAAATGGTACATCATGGCCTGATTAATTTCGCTCAGCAATTTCAAATGGTATAACATTTAGTCAACAATAATCATCAATTTCTGCACACAGAGACTAATTTCTCTGGAAGCCTGAGATTTCTTTGGCTTGTTATTCTTATAACTACATAGACATAATTAATAGAGAGATTGAGGACATAAAAAAATCTAGCGCTTAGTCTCCACTACTCAACATGATTTTGTGAGAAATAATACATAGATTGATTTCTCTGAGTGCCTTAGCATTCTTTGGCTCATTTTTTTAATCACAACAACAATGCAAAATGCACTGAGGATTTTTTATTAGTCCGATTATGCAATTTTTATAAGATAGATTATGAAATATTAATAATAAACATAAATTTATTGCAATTTAGGGAAAGCTCGTTCATGTTTTTTTCTTTATATTGGAAGGTTACTTGATTTTTGAAGTAATTTTTGGTAGATCATAACATATATTGAGGAAATATTAGTTTGACAAGAATCGGTTATTTCTCTTGAAACTTTAGGTATTAAAAGTCCATGACACAGATATATCACACTCCAAAATCCAAAGAAAATGGAAGAGTGTTCAATTTTTTTAATCAAACTTTTATTGGTGAAGGGTTAATTTATTACGAGAACATCATTAATGAAGTGCAAAATTTTAAACGTAACGTTTATTGACTAGAAAAATAATGACCAAAACGTCAAAAAAAATTGTGTGGCGGGTAAAGAGAAATCCAAATTCCAACCCTGCTTGCCACTTGTTGGTGAGTGGAGGTTATTCACTTTTCATTTACAACTTACCAGGTTACTCATGTTACCAATATTTTCACATGGCTCACTTTTAGGTGAATACTTATTGTACTTCTTCTTTATAAAGAACAATTGGTAGATAATTGCATATATTATTTGAAATCCATAACAAATCCAGGCAACAAAATTACAACAAATAGAAAATTATGCAAAAAATTCACCAGGCACTACTAATGTGTGGATACCCTATCATTTATTAGATCCTCATAACTTACCAACACCTACTATATTGGTATACACATAATATGGCATTTACCTGAAGTATTTCATATGTATCTAGAAGTAAATAAGTTGTATGACAATTGTTATGGAAGATATAAGATGTGTATTATAGTTTATATTTCAATTTTTCTTAAGTAGCATGCATGTGCGATCCATATAGTGACTACAATTACCAAATATATTTCAGTGAAGATGTGAAGATGATCTCTCATTAGGTCCTAATTACTTAAAGCATCATTAATTAGCTTTCCAAATGAATAAAATATGTTAACAAATTAGTAAAACTAGGAAAACAAATCATGCTTTAAAAAAATATGGCACAATGAGTCACACTCTGAGATTTATTTAATTACTCATCAAGTGTCGCTAAAACATATATATGATCACCATTACCATAGAAATGGGACATGTGACCATCATTTTGGTTTCTCCAATGAAATTCCACATCATGAGCATTGTTTAGGGTTGATTGTGTTGATTTTTTTAAAACAAATCATTTATACATTTTATGGAAATTATAGACACAATTTATAATCACATTACAAGATCATGATGTATGGATATTCCTTATCATTTCTTAGATACTCACAACTTACCAACACCTAATAGATTGATATACACATCATATAGAATTTACCCCTAGAATGCCGCATGTATCCTAAAACAAATTAGTTGTATGACAATTGTTATGGTGCATATATGATGTGTATTACAGTTTATCTTATAATTTTGTTGAAGTAGCATACAACAATTTACATAGTGATATGAGAACCACTCTCTAGAGTATACATTGATTTTGTACAGAACATCATTAATGAAGTGCAAAATTTTAAAGGTAACGTTTATCGACTAGAAAAATAATGACCAAAACGTCAAAAAAAATTGTGTGACGGGTAAAGAGAAATCCAAATTCCAACCCTACCTGCCACTTGTTGGTGAGTGGAGGTTATTCACTTTTCATTTACAGCTTACCAAGTTACTCATGTTACCATTATTTTCACATGGCTCACTTTTAGGTGACTAATTATTGTACTTCTTCTTTATAAAGAACAATTGGTAGATAATTGTATATATTATTTGAAATCTATAACAAATCCATGCAACAAAATTACAACAAATAGAAAATTATGCAAAAAATTCACCAGGGCACTACTAATGTGTGGATACCCTATCATTTCTTAGATCCTCATAACTTACCAACACCTAATATATTGGTATACACATAATATGGCATTTACCTGAAGTATTTCATATATATCTAGAAGTAAATAAGTTGTATGACAATTGTTATGGCAGATATAAGATGTGTATTATAGTTTATATTTCAATTTTTCTTAAGTAGCATGCATGTGCGGTCCATATAGTGACTACAATTACCAAATATATTTTAGTGAAGATGTGAAGATGATCTCTCATTAGGTCCTGATTACTTAAAGCATCATTAATTAGCTTTCCAAATGAATAAAATATGTTAACAAATTAGTAAAAACTAGGAAAACAAATCATGCTTTTAAAAAATATGGCACAATGAGTCACACTCTGAGATTTATTTAATTACTCATCAAGTGTCTCTACAACATATATATGATCACCATTACCATAGAAATGGGACATGTGACCATCATTTTGGTTTCGCCAATGACATTCCACATCATGAGCATTGTTTAGGGTTGATTGTGTTGATTTTTTTAAACAAATCATTTATACATTTTATGGAAATTATAAACACAATTTATAATCACATTACAAGATCATGATGTATGGATATTCCTTATCATTTCTTAGATACTCAAAACTTACCAACACCTAATAGATTGATATACACATCATATAGAATTTACCCCTAGAATGCCACATGTATCCTAAAACAAATTAGTTGCATGGCAATTGTTATGGTGCATATATAATGTGTATTACAGTTTATCTTATAATTTTGTTGAAGTAGCATACAACAATTTACATAGTGATATGAGAACCACTCTCTAGAGTATACATCGATTTTGTACAAATGGCTTTTCAGTTGCTTTTTAAGATATATCATTGGTGATGATCACATGATTATATAATGAACCATTAAGTTGAACTATGAAATTATTCCTCACAACACACACACACACATATTGATGAATTAATAATTTTTCTCATATAATTTTTTTAATCTATTTTGAAAAAAAAATAAAAATTATATATAATTATTTCTAAGAAGAACAAGAGAGAGTTACTTACCATATCTTTGTAAAACATATAATAGCGACGTTTGGAGGTAGCCGTCTAGCGACGCTTTGGGGCATAGTGTCGCAATTGCGACACTTTTTCTAAGTGTCGGTATTGCGAGAATTTTCTCTAAATGTCGGTATAGCGACGATTTCCCAAGATCAATGGCCCAAAGTGAACCCGATAACTTACCTTTTACCTTTTCGGTAAGCGTCGCTCTTCTGATGTTTTGAACGATTTCCATTTTCGTTGGTCTTGTGACGTCCGTCGATATTGTGATAGTTCTAGAAACGTCGAAAGAGCGACAAAAAAACGTCGGAAGCGTGACGTTGAAAATTTCGGACCATATTTCGTCGGAATTGCGACAGTTCTTCCTGGTGTCGATATTGTGACGCTTCTGGAAAGCATCGGTCTTGTGACACTTTTGCAATAGTGTCGCACTTTTACAATTGTGACACTTTTTATAAGTGTCGGTATTGCGAGACTTTTCTCTAAATGTCGGTATAGCGACGGTTTCCGAAGATCAATGGCCCAAAGTGAACCCGATAACTTACCTTTTCCTCGCACCTTTCCTTTTCATCGTGGTCGTTCGCTCGTTGAATCCAGATCTGACAGCGCTAATACATTTCCGCGCTCATAAAGTAATCGTTTAATGTTTTGGCAAATCCGCGCGAAATGGGTGGTTTTTCCAAACCACCCGCGCTTACGTGTCGCCACCACGTTGTATCACGTTCGAAAAGCTAGTTTCCGCTTACCACCATTTACCCTTGCGAATACCACTGGCGGTATTCCCTAAACCTCACCCGTTTAACCCGAGTTTAATGTCACTTAGCTATGGTTATACCATCGAAGGATAACATTAAAATTATTATTTGCATTCAAATTTTCACCTTTTCGCTTTAAACCTGTAAAAACATTGCAGAACCGTTTTCCTCAAAATCACGCCGTTTGAACCCTGAGAAACTTTGCAGAGCCATTTTCAACCTACCAGTACCATTTTTCAACGCCCATTGCCCTGAATTTCCATTACAAAGTACTACATTGTCCTCTGCGAAGCCATTTTCAAAAAATTGAAGACTGATCACCTCTGCAACGTCTTCAACCGAATTATGCTGGTTCTCCAGGTACTTTTATTCGAAGTTGCCCTCTGATATTTCAAAATTCCTGTCGATTTCAAATAATTACCAAAGTTACTGCAAAAAAGTGTCCATTTTTCAGGGAAAACTCTGTCAAAATTTCCCTGGAATCCCTAATTGCCCTTTCTCGCAGTTTTTTCCATACCCTTGTCCATTTTGCTATTGAAATTGATTTTAAATACACGTTCTGAGCTTTAAATTCCTTGATTTTCCTAAAAACCCTGCTCAGAAACCCCATTTTTAGTAGAAATTCGCCAAGAAACCCCTGTTTCTCGTAAAGGAACTTAGCAAACCGTTTAATCTTGCTTCGTTCATTATTAAAAATGACCAAGAAATAGGTAACCCCCAAGAATGGAGGGAAAAAATCTCAAAATAAGTCTTCTGCAAAGATTCCTCAGCTTATGTCTTTCAAAATCTACAAACCAGCTCCTGCACTCACGGCTGATTCTACAGAAGTGGTCAGACCAGTCCAGCCTCCAGTCATTTCTCTAGAGAAAATCCCTTTAGTTGATCTAGACTGTAGAATACTAGACCCTAATGTAGAATTTAATCCGCTTTATGTCTATAATTGGTGCTATGGCAAATCAGTGGAAAAGGGTGACAAAGATATTCCAATTTGGGAATCCAATCTGCCTAGATATATTGTCCCTCTCACTCATTCTGTTCCTGACTTTATCAGATTATGCGAAGCCTATTATATGCCAGAACAAATATGTATTGTAAACAAAGAAAAAGAAACCCTGTTTTACATCACTCAAGAGTCGATAAATTCCATGCTGCAAATGAATCATGACCCCAATTCTGCTTCCCTATCAATAGAAGATTTAACCCAACTATATCTTGACTTGGATTTCAATGCTAGATTCAAAATATACTAGACTTTTTGTCCAAATCAAGTTGATATTCCTAAGTTAAATCCTCCTTTCGACACCGTTGATTTTCCAGATGAAACTAGACAGATTGTCTCAATGCTCTCCTTCATACTAGGATACGCCAGTGATGAATTCACTGATGTGGCTATCCTGGGTTTTCTATCAACTCTAAGCCCTGGTCAATCACCATCCATTCAGTTCAATTTTGCTAGATTTATTGCTGAAAGTATGCATTATCAGTTATCCAAATTATCAGAAGAAGGAGTTTTCAGATACTCCTCTTATCTACTCCACCTCTTCCTATATTATCAAACAGATAAGTTTCCAATTGAATGTCAGAAAGTGGATGCAGAAGGAAAGTTCTATCAGTAGTATTTTGGTCATCTATTCTAAGGAAATGGAACAAAGAGTATAGTTTTACAGATTTCAATGACTCATTTATAGCCCCTGCTATGTATCTCTTGGAAAAAGAGGAGATGCCTAGGATCAATGATGAGACAAGAAGAATTCTGCAGTTATCAGAGAGCTACAAAACTGGAGATTGGTATTTATATAAAAATCATACAGAAATCAGAGTGTATGGCTCATCCCTGGCCCCATATAAGTTACCCATATTTGTAACTACAAGAATATTTGCTTTAGAATATCTGAGACAACTATTGAATGTAGATGAAATCCACTTCATAGCTTTCAAGAAAAAGACCCAATTTAAGCTGAAAAATCAAATTGGGCCATTCATTATGAATAACAGAGAAGCTGCCAATGAGATAAATGTCAAACTTAAAGAGTATAAGTTCCCATGTAGTTTTACATGGAAGTATGACCCACAAGGTATTTTGAGTGCAATAAGGGTAAAATGTAAGTTTCCTGTTTACTTGCATGATCCTAAGCCCCATAATGAAAGATATGTAAATAAAATTGAATGGGAGCCAAACACCCTATCTGATGATGATTCACAGGCAGTACAGGTAATACAGGTAGACAGTGGCAAAGGCAAACAGATTGAACAGACAGTACAGGTGGCTTCTACAAGCAAAGATACTGATAATGTACATAAAAGAGACAGAGAAGGAGATAGTTTCATAGTTGAGACTATTGAGGACATAAAATTCAGAACTCCTTATAGTAAAAGAAGCAAGTCAATAGAAGAAGAAAAGGATAAGGCTGTAAATATTGATATAAATGATGAAGCAACAAGAATAGTCACTCAAACATTAAAAGAGCTTCAAAATGTAAAAATTGGAACACAACAAAAAGATACAGTCATGAAGGAAAACCAGGCTACTGTCGATTTTCCTCCTTCTTCTCAAGAAACTGACAATATAGAGTCAGAGATTCAGATCAGATTCAGACAGATTAAAGAGAAGAATGAAGAGCTCAAGAATCAAGCTCATTCTATATTTCTTAAGGAAAATCCTAGAAACAAAGACAGGCTTCTTTCAGCATTTGATTATTCATCCAATAAATTGGTAATGTCATTCTTGAAGCCTATAGTGGCTGAGCCAAAATCAGTGGCAACCTATTCCAAAACGGATCTTGAACTGGATGCAGATGCCATTAATGAATTAGATCAAATTGAATTTCATAGGAGCAATATTGAAATGCTATATTCCAAAATTGTCAGTAAAACTATGAAATCAATTAGGCTTGAGAAAGTAGTGCTCAACCTCTAAAATCAAATGAGGTTGGACAAAGCCTCACGGTATGCTAATAATTTAAGAATAAAAGCACTAGAAGATATAGTGATTGAAGCAGGGGGTGACCCAGCCAACATTTAAGGGGCAAAAGTCTTAATTAAATAGAAAAATGAGGATATAGATGCTCTTAGAAAATAGTTGAAGTTGCCTCAGAGTGAAAACTCTCAAGAAAAAGAAATTCTACAGCAAAAAACAGAGAATGATGATTTAAAGTAGCTTGTACATCAAATGGCAGGTCAGATAAAAACAATGGAAATTCAAATAGAAGCTCTAATGAAAGAGAATGAAGAACTAAGAAAAGCACAACCAATGGTCATTCCTACAGTGATCCCCACTGTAAACACTGCTATACCATCTACTTTGGCAGAACACTTGGCACCGAAGGGAGTACTGCCAACTGCAGTGCCAATTACTTCTCTAATCTCCGCCTCTTCTTCTTCATCCTCACAGAGGACCACACCACAAGACCAAGATAAAGAGATTCTTAGTTTGAGAGGCACTATTAAAAATTTGGAAAAATCCAAAAATGATGCCTTGACTACTTCTAGAGGACATGAGCAAAGGGTTGATCGACTACAAGAACAAGTAAAGATTCTGCAAGCACAAGTAAATCTTACAGATCAAGTGGCCTTTATAAAAAATCATTTATGGACCAAAATTATTGATGGCATACATTCTCAATGGCCTTCAATTCGGATAATTTATGAACAGAGGGAGTTACTTCAAGTTGCTAGTGCAGAGATTGACAAGACTAAGAGGGAAATTGACAAAAAACAAGCCCAAGCAATCCAACTCATAGCTTTTTTAAACAGTAAGACCAGGGAAGAGTTGGAAGAATTGAAAATTGTTGATAGAACAAAAACCATTCTTCAAATCAAAAAGGTCCTGAACAAAAGAAACATAATGAGTACTCTAGAGGACCGGTGTAAAGACATGAATTTATCCATCTCAAGATTTTTAGCCAAATACAAAACAGTGTCAGAAGCAGGTTTGCCTGATATTCACGCATTGAATGACAAGTTAATGCCTCAGAAAGATTATGATCTAAAAATCAGAAATCATGCAAAAGAGCAAGCTAGACAACAACTGCCTCAAGGATCACCAACAGGCAGAATACTTCTTCAATATTTTGAAAATTTGTTCTTTTTAGATAATGAGATCATGCATATGTTCACTATCAAGCCTAACTTTGCCAAGTATACAGAGGCAGATGAAAGTTACAGAAAATTGAAGACTATGAAGATCCCCTCTGCAGAAAACTGGCAAGAATTCACAGATCTGCTGTGAATTTAATGGATAAAAAACAAGAAATTCACTTGGAAATTCATTTTTTACTGTTACCTCAAATGGTAAAAATACAGGGTTAAAGTGCACAACAACAATCAGTTCAAATTAGAATAATCAGTTCTATTTTTTCTTGTAAAAAGGTAACAGCTTGCAAACTGTTTTGCAGTTGTCCCTCTTTTTAAGTTTTCTTTCCTATTTTTGATTAAAACATTATCTCAATTCCTGAGATATTTTGTAAAATTTTTTTGTATAAATACTTCACAATTCGAAGTATTCAGTGTGAATAAAATTTCTCAAGACAACTATAGTTTGTGCTCTCTACTTGGCATTTTAATGTTTTCTACTTTGTTCGTGCTCTCTACTTGGCCATTGGCCTGTGGGTGATATGGAGTTGTAATCTTGTGCTGAATGTGGTAGTTTTGCAATGTTTCAGCTAATTTATTACCTACAAATTGTGGTCCTCCATCTATGATTATGTCCCTTGGGAGACCATAGCGCACAAATATTTGGAAAAGAAACTGTACTACAGAGTCCTCTGCAGCTTTTGAAACTGCCTCTGCTTCGACCCACTTAGTGACATATTCGGTTGCAACTAGGATGTATGTTTTTTGGTTTGAGGGAGGACTAATAGGGCCAACAAAATCAAGTGCCCAACGTTCAAATGGTTCAATCACTAGTTTAGGGTTCAAAGGAATTTCATCAGACTGCCCAGGGCGTCCTACCCTTTGGCGGCTATCACAGGCCTACACGAATTTTTTGGCATCCTTAAAGATGGTAGGCCAGTAATACCCTGTTCGTAAAACCTTATGGGTAGTTCTACGGTTCCCAGTTAGATCCCCTTCTTCAATCTTATTATCTGTAGCTTAAGGATTCTTAAGTGCCCTTTTGCTCAGATTCCATCCACTCCATCAAATCAAGCCTATACATAGCCTTAGAAGGTCACCTATCTTGCCCTTAGCACATTTTCATCTCTGAGCCTTATTTCTTAGTTCTGCTTGCCTAGAGAGTTGACTCCATTGCCCAATATTCTGGTAGATCCTTCTCGTTTACCTTGAAATCTCTTTATTCCCACCAATCTTTTAAAATCAAACCAAAATACACAATCATAGCTAGCCTAATATCTGTTACTAAAACAAAGCTAAATCATACGGAGAGATCCCTCTCTAGAGTTCAAGAAGGCTAGATCTTGAATTCCCAAAGTGGTTCTTGGTTACCCCTGGTGTTCTTAACTACAAAAATCCCTATCCCACAACCTGAGAATTACTAGGGTGATAACAGGCCTTGGCGGTATTATGATCCTTGGAGGAAACTCCCACAGCTAGAAGAGTTGACAGAGAAAATTGGATCGAGTACAAAGGTGTGGCAGGTGGGTTTTACCCTGTACCAATTGTTATGGTGCATATATGATGTGTATTATAGTTTATCTTATAATTTTGTTAAAGTAGCATACAACAATTTACATAGTGATATGAGAACCACTCTCTAGAGTATACATCGATTTTGTACACATGGCTTTTCAGTTTCTTTTTAAGATATATCATTGGTGATGATCACATGATTATATAATGAACCATTAATTTGAACTATGAAATTATTCCTCACAACACACACACACACATATTGATGAATTAATAATTTTTCTCATATAATTTTTTTAATCTATTTTGAAAAGAAAAAAAAATTATATATAATTATTTCTAAGAAGAACAAGAGAGAATTCCTTACCATATCTTCATAAAACATATAATAGCAAGAAAATTAATCTATTGAAATTTCATTTCCAAACATATTCATGGAGTAAAATGAAGATTAAAAAGAGATATTCATGGATTTACCTATAACATCACCTCATAATTAAGAATGTAAATGTACAATATTGATGATACATAGGTTAGGAGAAAATTAATCTATTGAAATCTCATTTCCAAACATATTCATGGAGTAAAATGAGGATTAAAAAGAGATATTTATGAATTTACTTATAACATCACCTCATAAAAGTGTAAATGTCCAATATTGATAAAATTTATTTATATATGATAAATAATAAACCTTTATCTCACATGTATCATATAATCTTATAAACAAACAATTGCACCGGGGGTGCAATACTCAAAACTTTTAAACTGTCTAATGTATATGTACCTATTTAAAGTATTCGGGGCCCACATTACAAACGCCCAAAGTGAAATATTTGCGCATATGTTATATATGAGCCAATGGTTTAAATAACTATCGGGCAGTGAAACAAAACTTATAACAAAATATTAATAAAACTATATCATACGTTCGGACTTCAAAAAAAATAAACCTAATTTCAATCACAAATTCGCTTTCCAAAATAGCGTGCTGATGTCACCCTAATTTGTGACGCGAAAACTTCATAGAATACGCCATATAAAAATTCTGGTCTGTTTTTTGGCTTTTCATACGGAGGAAAACTGTGACGCGAAAATCAAATTAATTCCGCCCTATAATGTTTCAGGTCCATAATTCCACAATGCAGACGGGCCAAAAAATAACGCGATCGAATCGCCTGCTTCCATGTGGATGGCTGATTTGGTCTGTGGTCTGTGGGACCACGTTCTTCTGAATTAAAATCTCCCGCGTTTACTATTAAATTGCTCTGTTTCCAAAACAATATAGCGCTCTATTTTCAAGTGTGCAGGGACTGTGATTTCAAAACCAAAATTGACT
This sequence comes from Pinus albicaulis, assembly GCA_034641835.2. Lineage (NCBI taxonomy): Eukaryota > Viridiplantae > Streptophyta > Pinopsida > Pinales > Pinaceae > Pinus > Pinus albicaulis. Next base: position 740,893 of record JAXQQM020069140.1, on the reverse strand, counting down.
TATCAACAGTTTTAGAAAGCGGCGGTTTGACAGAGCCATTCAAACAGATTTAGAAAGAGGACAGAGGATAGGGTAGTTGAAATTAATATTTCAACATCCCTCCTTCACTGAGAATACCCTCCTTGGTTCCTTCTTCGCTGGACTACGATGTGTTCATCAACAGTCGTGAACCCGATGTCCGTTTCTTCGACAGGCATCTTCACAACAGTCTTGTTTCCAGAGGATTGCGAGTCTTTCTCGACAGAATAGAATTGCAGGTTGGACAATCCATACCTTCACAAATCAAAGACACAATTAAAGGAGCCTCTCTCATTATTACTATTTTCTCTCCAAATTATGCGCAATCGCAAAGGTGCCTCCATTAACTACTCCTCGCGTTGCTCTGTAAACCGACCACTTTTGCAAAGGCCATATAACTGTCGTTTATTGCATATAAGTGTCGTTATACCGATGATGGCCAGAGCGTCGCTATTGCGACGGATCCCTCTAAACGTCATCATTGCGACACTTAGAAATTGTGTCACAAACAAAGCGTCGCTATTGCGACGAATGCCTCCAAACGTCGCAATTGCAACACTTAGACATTGTGTTACAATTACGACGTTTGGAAGCATCTGTCGCAATAGCGACGCCTTGGAGAATAGGGTTTCCATTGCGATGTCTTCCTTCAAACGTCACAACTGCGACACTTTGTCTAAGTGTCGGTATTACGACACATTTCTCTAAACATCGGTATAGCGACGGTTTCGGGCGGGATTGAAAAAAATTGGAAAATTTCCGACATTTGGTCAAAAGCGTCGGAAGCAAGTGTCGGAATTTCCGCCAAATGTAGTAGTGTAAGTTAAGGTTAATTTCAAGGTTAAGGGTAAGGCTAAGGTTAAGTTTAATGGTTTGGTTAAGGTTAAGGTTAAGGTTAAGTTTAAGGTTACCTAACCCCCTAACCTTAACATTAACTTTACCCTTAATGTAACCTTAACCTTAAATTTAACCTTAACTTAACCTACCCTTAACCCTAACCTTAACCAAACCCTTAACCTTGACTTTAGCCTTAACCTTAACATAACTAAACCTGTAACCTTAACCTTAACCTAACCTCAACCTTGACCTTATCCTAACCTAACCTTAACCTTAACCTTAACCTTAACCCTAACGTTGATCAAACCCTTAACTCTATACCTATAATCCTTGGACGACCTCACCTCACCTTAACTTTACCCTTCACCTTGACCTTAACCTTAATCCCTAACCTTAACCTTAACTTTACCTTTAACTCTAACCCTAACCTTGACCAAACCCTAACATTAACGTTAACCTCTAATCTGTACCTAACACCTAACCTCATGACCTAACCTTGACCTTAACTATACCTGTAACCCTAACCTTGACCAAACCTTAAGCTTAACCTTAACCTAACCTTAAGCTTATCCTTAATCTAACTTTAACCTTGACCTTAACTATAACCTAACCATAGTTCTGTGACCTTAACTATAACCTAACCCTAATCTTGACCAAACACTTAACATTAACCTTAATCTTAACATTACCATAACCTTAACCTTAACCTTAACCTAACCTTAACTTAACCTTAACCTTAACCTAACCTTAACCTTAACTTTACCCTTAACCTAAGCTTAACCATAATCTTAACCTTACCCTTAACCTTAAACTTACCCTTAACCTAGAGTTTACCTTTAACATAATATTTACCTTGAATTTACCCTTAACCTTAACTATAACGTAACTTTAACCTTAACCATAACCTTAACCTAACCTTAACCCTAACCTTGACCAAACCTTAACCTAAACTTAACCTTAACCCTAACCTTAACCTTGGCCTTAACCATAACCTTGACCTTAACCTTAACCTTAAAGGTAAGGATAAGGTTAATGTTTAGATTAAGTTAAGGTTAAGTTCAAGGCTAAGAGTAAGAAGTTGATTTATTTCTAAGGTTAAGGTTTGGTTAAGGTTGATAATACCTGTATCTCTAACACTCAACTTTACTTAAGATTAGGGTTAAGGTTAGGGGAAGGTTAGGTGAAGGTTAGCCTTGACCTTGACCTTAACCTTAATTATAACCTAACCCTAACCTTGACCAAATCCTTAACCTTAACCTTAACCTACTCTTAACCAAACTCTTAACCTTAACCTTAATGTTAACCTAACCTTAACCTAACTAAACCCTTAAGGTTAGGTTAGGGAGCAAAGAGGTAAGGATGAAAGCGTTACAGGTTGAGGTTAAAGTTAGGATTAAAGGTCAAGGTTAGAGAGCCAAGGTTAGGTTAAGGTTAAGGAGTAGAGGGTAAAAGTTAAGGTTAAGCTTAATGTTAGGGGTAAGGTTATGGACAAGGTTAAGGTTATGTTAAGGTAGAGTCAAGGTTAGGTATACATAGTAGTGTTTGGTCGAGGTTAAGGTTAGGTTATAGTTAAGGTCAAGGGAATTAAAATGTGTAACTTAAGGTTAAGATTAGTAGAAGTTATAGCTAAGGTCAAGGTTTGGTTAAGGTAGAGTTAGGGTGCTAAAGGTCAAGGTTAAGGGTAAGATTAGGTTAAGGATAAGATTAGGTTAAGGGTAAGGTCACAGTAAGGTTAAGGTTAAGGTTAATGTTAAAGGTTAAGGTTAAGGTTACGTTAAGAGTAAAATAAAGGTTAAGGTTAGCTTAATGTTAATATAAGGTTAGTGTAAGGGTAGGGTAAAGGTTAAGGTTAAGGTTAAGAGTTTGGTCAAGGTTAGGGTTAGGTTATAGTTAAGGTCAAGGTAAGGTTAAGGTTAAGGTTAAGGTTAAATTTAGGTAAGTCATGTTATGTTTGGTAAGGTTAAGATAAGGTTAAGGTTAAGGTTAGGTTAAGGGTAAAGTGAAGGTTAGGGTTAGGTTAAGGTTAAGGTTAAGGTTAGGTTATGGGTAAAGTTAAGGTTAGGGTTAGTTTAAGGTTAACGTTAAGGTTATGGTTAGGCTAATGTTCAGGTTAAGATTAAGGTTAAGGTTAAGGTTACAGTTAGGTTAAGGTTAAGATTAGGTTAAGGTTAAGGTTAATTTTAATGTTAAGGGTAAATTTAAGGTTAGGGTTAGGTTAAGGTTAAGGTTTGGTTAAGGGTAAAGTTAAAGTTAGGGTTAGGTTAAGGTTCAGGTTAAGGTTAGGTTAATGTTACTGTTAAGTTATGGTTAAGATTAGGTTAAGGTTAAGGTTAATGTTAAGGGTTTGGTCAAAGCTAGGTTTAGGTTAAGGTTGGTGTTAAGGGTTTGGTCAAGGTTAGGGTTAGGTTATAGTTAAGGTCAAGGTTAAGGTTAAGGGTAAGGTTATAGGTAAGTTAAGGTTAAGGTTAAGTTTAAGGTTAGGTTAAGGTTAAGATAAGGTTAAGTTTATGGTTTTTGTCAAGGTTAGGGTTACGTTATAGTTAAGGTTAAGGTTAAGGTTAGGTTAATTTAAGGTTAAGGTCAAGGTTAAAGTTACGGTCAAGGTCAATGTTAGGTTAAGGTTAAGGTTAAGGGTAAGGTTAAGGTAAAGGTTAAGGTTGAGGTAAAGGTAAGGTTAAGTTTAAGGTAAAGGTTAGGTTATAGTTAATGTCAAGGTTAAGGTTAGGTTATAATGAATGTTAAGGTTAAGGTTAAGGTTAATGGTGAAGGTTATGGTTAAGGTTAAGGTTAAGACCCATAACCTTAACCTTTCCAATAACCTTAGCATAATCTTTAACCTTAACCTTAACGCTATTCCTAACCTTAACAGCTTAACCTTAACCTAAACACTTAACCTTAACCTTGACTTCACTTTCTTAACCTGTAACCTTAACCTCGACTAAACTCGTAACCTTAACCTTAATCCATAACCTACCCTTAACCTTGACCTTAATTATAACCTAAACTCTAACCTCTAACCAAACCCATAACTTTAGTTTCGCTAACTCTTAACCATAACCTTAACCTTAACTTTCCCATAACTCCGAACCTTAACCTTGACTTACCAAGGTTAGGGTTAGGATGTAGTTAAGGTCAAGGTTAGATGTTAGGGTTCCTATATTACTAGTATAGTCCCTTATTGTTGTTAGTGTAACCCCATTATTGCTCATTATTGTACCCACGGTAACTCACGATATTGTTATTGTGTGCCCTTAAATTATTATTGTTAGGTCGACTAGGATTACATTGTGGCCCTATCTAGGATTACATTATGGCCCCATGGACTCCTATATATAGAAAAGGAGGATTTGTAATTTGTATCATCCAAGAGATTGTTCATCCGATGTAATGTATTAGAGGTTTCCCCCTCGAAGTGGCTTATTTACTAAGCCATTGATATCTCTTTTATTCTATTTTTGGAGCTAGTTTCACAACATTTTGGTATCGTAGCTTTGGATTCTAGGGTTTCATGCTCAAACGAGGTCTCCCATGGAATTTTCACTATAACTTGCTTTTCTACGAAGTTTCGGAAGTTGAAATTTTTTGGGAGTGCGAAACGAAATCTTGAGGAACATCAAGTCAAAAGTTTAGAGTCTAATGGTTCGCAATATTTTCAGAGATATGATCTGTGGAACTTAGCTCTTTTTGCAGGATCCTCAATTTAATCTAAAAAGGTCATCGTGGCATTTGCGCTATAATTTTTTTTCTACGAAGTTTTAAAATCTAAAAATTTTAGGGCGCGAAGCTGAAATCCTGAGGAAACTCGTTGCAAAATTTTAGGGCTTGGTTCGCAATATTTTCGGAGATATGATCTATGGAAGTTAGTGCTTTTTCAGGCTCTTGAAGTTCATCCCAAAGATGTGATTGTGGGAAAATCTTCATAACTCTCTCTCTGAGCATCAGATTGGAGTGATGTAAAAAGTGGTCACAAGTACACGAGACTATAGTTTCTTTTCTATCAATTTCAGAGCTAAAATATGAAACAGTGACACGTGGAAAGTTGTACAAGTTTGCTCTACGGAAGTAGTCCATAATTAGGTCATTGTGGGAGATTGGACATAACTTTTCCTTGGAGAATCCAAATAAAGTCAGAACTATGGCATTTGAAAGATAATTCAGAAGGCTACCACACTGCCCAATTTCAGATATTTAAGAGATGCAATCACAAAGATAATCCAATTTCAATATAGAACTCCTCAAAATAAATAAAAAGGTGTGTATTTGTTTTTACGAATTGCATAAGTCTTGTTTGAAGAATCAATTTGAATTGATTCCAAGGGCATATTGTAGAATATATATCAGTATTGGGTTCAAAAAAAATGCCCCATAAAAATATTTCAACACCCATTAAGCTCTTTAGAAGGCTCTACTATGACTCATGAAGATGAATAATTGCAACATGATCTATCAAAATTACAAGAGCAAGTGCACCAAATTTCAGTTCTACTTAAAAGAGCAACAAAAAATGAAATGGATATTTTGAAGAAAGGTGTGGAAGTGAAGATGGATGGTTTGAAGAATAGTATGGATGGTTTTAAGAAAGGCATGGAATCTAAGATAGATGGTGTTTGGCTTCAAAATGTCATACAAATATCACTCATTACCATACATTTTTCACCTATGCTTCCATTATATCACTCATTATTCACTACCATGTCACTTCATTTTCCCTATTGTTCATCATTAATGGGTCTCATTTATATCTTCCAAATATTATTTATTTTCAAGAATTTTTTGAGAGAAATTCTTGATTAAATATTAGAAAATAATATATTTTACTTCATATATGGAAAGTGGATTGTTTTCAGTGACATGTGTAGGGTTCCAAAGGAAGCTTCCAAGACACCTTTATGTGACCTTGAATGATCAATTTCGAATTTTACAAGATAAGAGATCATCATCTCATGGAGAAGATCAAGGACAAAAGAGGGTTATGTGTCTATATGGTTGAGAGATGTATGGAACTAAAGAGAGATTAGTGGATCATCATTATGAGTTTGTTATCTCATCCCATTGTATAAATAGGAGTAAAATCTCCTCCATTTGTAATATTTGTCCGTTTGTAATCTTAGAATTAGAGAGTTGTAATCTTAGAGTTGGCTTGTACATCATGATGAAGATTTTGAAATAAAGAATCATACTTTGATTTTTTTGCTTCTACATTTGAGTCTCCTTTGAAGTGATGTGCTTGTGGAGTTATGGAGGGCCACCATCGCCTCACTTGCATGCTTATTTTAGGTATAATTTAATTTATGTTTTTCGTTTCATTTGACGTTTTTAAATTTTTGGTAGATGTTCTAATATTGGAAAGAGTCTTATTTGAAAGTGTTCTTGTAAGAGAACTGTAAGATCTCAGACAATTATTAGATTTAATTTATCTTTTATTTCATTTCAGCTTTTAAGTTTTTGTTAGATGTTCTAATATTGGAGTAGATCCTAAAATTTAGATGTTCTTGTAAGAGAACCATAGATCTTGGAAAAATTAGGAATCTTAGTTGTTGGAAGAGATCTTGATGAAAGTGTTCTTGTAAAAGAACCAAAAGATCTTGGACAAATTAGAAATATTTCTAGATCTATATATTTTAGATAAGTACTTCCAGAGCTTTTACCTTCCGGGTTGACATTAAATTGAACTCGATTGACATCATCAATTAGACACAAACATTTTGGCGTTATTTGATTCGGGGGAAGTGCACTAGAAGGATTTAGGTAATTATTTTATGCATTTGTTTTTATGGTCTAATTTGTGGAACTTGGTGACAGCAGGTTCATAAAGGAAGTTCAAAGTTTGGAGCAATTTATTTATTTATTTATTTGTGCACATAGTTAATTTAAAAATTCAGTTTTAAACCCCCCCCATTTCTTACTAATTCATCTACGGATGAGAAATTTGAAGATGATAAACAGGTACTTCTTGGAGAGCAAGAACAATAATGAAAATTGGTTTCAAAAGAACCTTGCGTCAACTCAAGCAATCAAGACGGAGTTACTCACATCCTTTTGCTGCAAAGCAATCGAATCAAATTTTAAATCTTGATGTAAGCATGTTCAAATTTTTAATCCGTAGATGGCTTCACTGGAAGCATTATTTTACCTAGGAAATAAAAGATCTTTTAACCAAGTTAGATAGAATAAATTAGGAAAATAAAACGAGATCTCGTAGAATTTCCTCGTAGAATTTTCTTTTAGTTTAGTGTTTTTTTTAAACAAATAATAATAAAAAAAATCATCATGAACAAATGAATAAATTCAATGGCACAGTAAAAGCTGCTTCATCATCTCATTTCTATATCTTGTTTTGTGCATATCACTGGGTAAGTCGGGAGCTTGATTATCGGAAAGGTTTTGTCCTCGCGAGGAGTCTAAACAACCCCGTGACATTGCGTAGAAAGAGAGTAGTAATACAATGCGAGGTTTTATGTCGCAAATCTTGATTGTGTTTATTATTTATCCACGCTAACCTGCATAAATAAAAACAAATCAAGAGATTAGTATGCTCTCTTCTTGCGCTTCGTGCGATTAGGAAGATTAGAAAATCTATTGATTTATTTCAAATAAAAATACTCGCGCTGGAAAATTAATCTGCAATATGACAATAAATAATTTTTTTTTGAATTAGTGAAAGATCATCCTAAAAAATTTTAGATAAAATTTAGTTTTTTATTAAATAATAAAAATAAAAAAATTCCCACATAATAATAATAATATATATATCATATATATTATTATTAAAAAAACAAATCTTTTTGAATACTAGCCTCTTTTTTTAAGATAGGTTCAATTTTATTTTTTTATTTTTAGAGTTTAAAATAATAAAAAAACAAACAAACTCATTTAAATAAAAAAAAATTTCACAATAAAACAAAACATTAATAAAAAAAATAATTAAAAAAATGAAATACAAACCATATTTTGCAAAACATTAAAAACAAAAACAAAATCATTTAAAAAAGAGAAACAAAACAATTAAAAAAAACAAAATATAATAATACAATAAAAAATAAAAAGAGCTCAAGTAATGTACTCCATGACACCAAATTCATTAAAACATAAAAATAAAACATTTTAAAACAAAACATAAAACACCGTATACAATTATCAAAAAATAAAAGTATGCAAATGCTTTGCAAAAAATAAATAGTCATGTGCAATATAAGCCTTATGCACAAAAACACCTTAATCCTTTGCACGTATTGCACTGAAACAAAACATAAAACACCGTATACAGTTATTTCACTCTTGACTTCATTAATACAGTACTCATTATGATGCCCTAACCCGAAATGAATACGTAAAATTTTGAACACAAATTCATCACGCCTTTTTGGTTGTGTGAGTTGATATTTACTAACCAGTCCAAATTTTGTGGAAGGAGTTCGACCCCTCAGTAATTGAAGCCAAATTGTAGACTTTAAAAAGACTACGCTAGAATTAACCCAGTGTCCGATACCATAAAGCTTCTACTTGATGACTGATTTTTTTTGCCCACACCAGAATTTCCAAAACTCGTTTGAAAGAAGTATTGTGAACTCTGCGCCTCTACCATAAATTCCTTAAAATTACTAAGCGTCATCCGGGCCTTTAAAAGCTTCTGGCGAAGATGGGCTTATCCGAAAATCCTTCCAACCCATCAAACGATCATCTCTGCAACAGATGGTTGTGTTCACGTTTTGCAAGATCTCTAATATATGTTTTTGCAAGAGATAGTTGTTGGTGCTAGGAATGGGGAAAAATCACTTCCATACCTTTTTTATTTGAGTGACACAAATGTGATTTATTGTTTGCTCGCGTGGTTTAATTTGTGAGGGTCGATCTGGAAGAAAAAAGCGAGAAACCGATCCGGAGGTAGACTCTTGATCGAGGCTCAGTGAAATGATTGGGATTTTGCTCTGAGATCAAGCTCTGAGCAAGCAGTAATTGGGGATTCAATCTCGGATCCGTCACCGGCCGAGGAAGAGGGGGAAATGGTGCTCCAAAGCGAGCCCGAAAGCCACCGACACATAGAACGTGCTAACAAGACAATCTTTAGAAATGATATTTTCCAGTCAGGTTGGCTTACACAAAACCACTCCCCCCGTGAAGATGGATCACAATGCCCACTCTTTTGGCTTTTCTTGTAGCACCTGAATCTGGATGAGATAAAGACAAAAAGATTTAAATCCCACTGTTTAAAGCCAAAACATTGATGAGTTTGGAAGAAAATGCATAAAAATACTTCATTTTAATGTTAGTTTATTTTTAGAATTTTTTTCTTTCTTAGTTATTAATAAATACATTTGTGTTGATTTTACAATTAAAAAATTAAAAAAAAACTCAACTTAAAATAATAAATTATGAAAATTTATGTTTTTAATTTGTTGGTCTCTTAAATAAAAGATCAACATAAATAAAAAAAATTTGTGTCTTTATTTGTTTATTATTTTTTGATAAAAAAAAACAATAAAAAAAAATCAACAAATTAAAAGTTTTGTTTTTAAATTTTGTTGTTCAAAAAAATCAACACCAATCATAAATAACAAAACAAATTTTTATTTTAGTTAAATAATAATAATAAGAATAATAATAATAAATAAATAAAAATTTCCCCATATGTTGATTTACATTGCATGAGGACATGCAATATTTTTAGTTGCAAGGTAATATCCTGAATGTTGGTTGGTACATAATAAAAGTATGTTGATTGGATGCATATACTGAAGAAGTGAAAATGAGATTGGTGTTATATGTAGGTCAAAATGAGAAGCTTATGCAAAAAAACCTCAACATTATCGATGCGTGACACCCTTTTTCATCCCATGATTAGTATAACTTTGACAAATAATTAAAAAAAAATGCACATTTCAAAATTCTTGAAAAATGAGCTAATATTTTTCTTTTGAGTCACTTACATACGGAATGATCGATGAGAGATGGCACACTAAGGGTAGGTCACCTAGCTAAGAAAAGTCCTCCATGCCCCCCCCACATTGCTTGTCTGGCATGACGAGCAATCTTCAGCGCTCATGCGAAAGAGTCGGAACACAACTTGACGAGAGGGGAGTAAATTTACATTTTCATGGTTATTTCTTTAAGAATGGGTTGATGTATTAATATCATGATTGAGTCAATTTCAACACTTTGATTGTCATTAATTTGTTTTATTTTTGGTATGAAATTTTTACAACGTAAGAATCATGAAGTGAAATGGCCATTTTCTTCTTGAACACACTTATGTTTTCTTTCACGCTAATTTTTTTTTGCGGAGTTACGGAGTTAATCAAGTGATCGGTGAGGAGATTACATTGTGACGACAATTGATCTTCCAAGACTAATTTTCGATGAGAAATTTTAAAGAACCAATCCCCGATTATAAACAAAATTTCCGGAGAAAATTACAAGTTCTTGCAACTTCCTATAATAGTTTAATGGTTTGACATGTTGCATGACGGATAGCAAAATTCAAAGACATGACGTTTGTTCCTAAATGTACAAGGATGATGAAATACCTATCCACATTTGAATTCAATGTTTACGGTGGATAGTCAACGTTAAGTCAAACTCAGCAACTATTTTTTAACAAGCAGTCAATTAAGAGCAAATTTGCTATATTTGAGCGTTTGCATTCCATTTCTATATTTGAGAGCTTGCATGCCATAATCCATTTTTTTTTCCTGACAAGAGTCATTATCCATTTTCCATTACCACATACACTCAATTACATTTTCTCTATTCCTAACCCACCAATAAAAAGCAAAGAATTTTACTTTACAAAACTTCTTGCCATTTTCCATTTCCATTTTCCTTTTTCCTAGCATTTTTCATTTTCGCCAAGAAAACCCTACTTCTATGTATACATTGAGTCTAACGTCCTAGAGTCTAATTATCTTTGTAAAAGCACCTAGAGGCTTGAATGCCTTAATGGCAAGTACTCTTGTCAATGAACAATGGGAGTACATTAATATCCCTTTAAGTTTGTTGGATCTTGTAGGTGAATCGACCAAAAAAACTTATTCGTACCTACAAATATGTGTTAGGCATCTTGACTCCCCATTGGAATCAATGGTGGGATCTCTCGTAAGTTGGCTAGTGGCATTCGGTAGGTGTCCACATTTGAGTCAACAATTTCTTGTTATGTTCGACAACAAGACATTTATTCACATAGAACATTTTTTCCATCGATGCGTTGAAGACTTGAAGACCCATATTTTGTAGCAGATGAAGCGAGTTTTCTCATATTGCATTGTTTTTCGGATTTGTCATAACTTAAGACAAGACAATAAATAAGGCCGAAAAAAGTAACTTCTATATTTTGTATACCTTCCAGAGCCTTATATATTTTCAGCCATATTCGACGGACTCATCGGATTCATCGAGATTATCCCGACGGAAGATCCAATAGGCTAGAATACTGACAATACGGATCCATATTTCATCCACAACTTGTAGAAGAAGCTTGGATCGGGAATTAGCGAGTTGAACATGCATGATTCATCAAATTCTTTTAGGTAAGTAAGGTATGATTTTTTTCTAACCTTGTAATCTTGAAATTATTTTTAGATGCCGTAAATGATGATATTTGGAAAATATTCCACTATTTCACTATTCCCTTTCTCATTAAAAGCGTTGCAAAAACCATCAATTTGGAGAGTTGGGAATTACACACTTCATTTATTTCTCTCATTCATATTACATATTAACCCACATAGTCTTCCCACAATATAAATTACTACAAAATGATGAGCATATTAAATGACTTCTTAGAAATGATTTATCTAAAGTAAATAATGATTGTAACACAAGAACCAATCATTAAAACAAGATCTCAACAAAGTAAATAATAATTGTAACACGAAGAACCAATCATTCAAAGATGCAAATGCTTTTGAAAAAATAAAAGTTATCAAAAGATGTGCAAAAGTTAAAAAGGAAGTCCATGATTGAAAGATGGTTGTCACACAAGAACCAAACATCTTGTAAAAGAGAGCTCATCTAAGAATCAAATCAAATAAGTCATTATAATGATAACTGTAGGAAGAGACATGCAAGAGCTTCATGCTTGGGGGGTATGTTTGGCTTCCAAAATGTCATGGCTACAAATATCTACTCCCATTACCATACATTTTTTCACCTATGCTTCCATTATATCACTCATTATTCACTACCATGTCACTTCATTTTCCCCTATTATTCATCATTAATGGGTCTCATTTATATATTCCAAATATTATTTATTTTCAAGAATTTTTGAGAGAAATTTTTGATTAAATATTAGAAAATAATATATTTTACTTCATATATGCATGGAAAGTGGATTGTTTTTAGTGACATGTATGAGTTACAAGGAAGCTTCCAAGACTTACCTTTATGTGACCTTGAATGATCAATTTTCGAATTTGACAAGATAAAAGATCATGATCTCATGGAGAAGATCAAGGACAAAAAGAGGGTTATGTGTGTCTAGATGGTTGAGAGATGTATGGAACTAAAGAGAGATTATTGGATCATCATTATGGAGTTTGTTATCTCATCCCATTGTATAAATAGGAGTAAAATCTCTCTCCATTTGTAATCTTAGAATTAGAGAGTTGTAATCTTAGAGTTGGTTTGTACATCATGATGAAGATTTTGAAATAAAGACATAATAATTTGATTTTAGCTACTTCTACATTTGAGTCTCCTTTGAAGTGGTGTGCTTGTGCTGGGTTATGGAGGGCCCCCATCGCCTCACTTGCATGCTTATTTTTAGGTATAATTTAATTTATGTTTTTGTTTAATTTCATCTTTTAAATTTTGTTAGATGTTCTAATATTGGAAAGAGTCTTATTTGAAAGTGTTCTTCGTAAGAGAACCATAATATCTCGAGACAATTATTAGATTTAATTTATGTTTTATTTCATTTCAACTTTTAATCCTTTGTTAGATGTTCTAATATTGGAGTAGATTAGTAAAATTTAGGTGTTCTTGTAAGAGAAGACACATAGATTCGTAGGAAAAATTAGGAATCTTAGTTGTTGGAAGATATCTTGATGAATTTGTTCTTAGTAAAAGAACCAAAAGATCTCAAACGAAATTAGAAATCTTCTAGATTTATATGTTTAGATACAAGTACTTCCTAAGTTTACCTTCGCGGGTTGTTGACATTAAATTGAACTCGCGATTGACATCATCAATTAGACACAAACGGATGGCATGGAATCTAAGATGGATGACATATGGAAGCTAAGATCGATGAAAAAATGAAAAGACAACATGGAAGACATGAAGAATGATCTAAAGTGCGTACATGGAAGGTTTGAAAAAATTTGATACTAAAGAAAATGTTTCCTAATGAGTAGAAAAGATAGTAGAGGAAACTCATGATGAGAACAAAATAAATGTTAATCATGACTTCATAAACTCTAATGTTGGCTAAGAGAGAAGAACCACCATATTCCAAAAATGGATATGAGGAATTTTGATGGAAAGGATCTTGTAACATAGATACTACGGATGGAGCAATATTTTTTGATCTCCATAATGTACAAAACACACAAAAGGTACGCATTGCAACTTTACACAATTTAGGAACAAAATACATTTTTATGGTATGTCGATGGATTTGCTCCCGATAAAAAATTATCACTTGGTCAATTTCTTACGAGAGGAAATGATAGCACATTATGAGGATACAAAGAGAAACACCTTCTTTAGCCAATTGATAAATCTCAAACAAAAGGGTTTAGTGGGGGAGCACAGTGAGGACTTCCAAAATTGAATATAAGAATGTAACTAATATTCCAAAGGAACACGGGATTGATCTCTTCATAGGTACTTTTGAAAGGGATAACATCCAACATGAAGTTCTCGTTTTGGAACTCGATTCATTGGAGAAGGCATTCAAGTTGGCAAGAAAAAAATTAAATGTAAAATTATGGCGACAAGGAATCACTACCACTCACTTCTATAAAGAAGGAAGTATTGCTACGCCTAGATTTCCATAACCTACAAGGAGATTGACACCGCTAAAGTGGAAGAAAAAAAGAAAGAGCAAAAGGAGCTTTTCATCACCCGGTTGTGTAGCAAATACACTAAAGGTGCACAGTGTGCTGAGAAGAAGAGATTATTTTACATACATTGTGAAGAGTGTAGAGAAGAAAATGAACAAGAAGAGGATATACACCGAGGAACTAGCCCTAGAAGAGGAAGAAATTAGTCCGACCATATGTCGTGTAATGCATTAGCGTGAATTACCACTCCTCAAACTCTCAAGATAGAAGGACATATCAAGAAGAAAAAGGTAATAGTGATTGATTGATTCAGGTAGCACTCATAATTTTATTATTCATTTTAATGTAGCCAAGAGAATTGAATTGTTTCCCTATACCCAAGTACCAAAAATGTCAAGTGATGATGTGAAAATGGAGTAGACCTAGAAATTGCTGCGGGAAAATTCTATAATATCAAGATAACCATGGGGGGAATATGTATTTAATAGTCCAATTCCCTTTCCATTCCTATGGGAGGTGTTGATGTTGTACTAGGAGTACAATGGTTACAATCTTTGGGGACCAATAGCTTTTAATTTTCAAGAACTTTTCTTGAAATTTTTTTCTGAAGGAAAGGAATTTGAATTACAAGGTATTGTGAGGAAGCGGGTGAAATATAATAATCTATAATGTCATGAAAAAAATCTTCTAAATAAATAACAATGAGGTGTAATAGCACAATTATGCTCACTAGAAGTTCCAACATCAAAATCATCTATTATCAGATCTCGAACAAGTCTCGGACAATCATTCCAAGGTGTTTGAAACTCCCAAAGGACTCCCACCTATTCATGATCATGATCATGCTATTCTGATGAATACTGATTCTAGGAAGTGTTCCTCCAAACATCGGGTCCTTTATAGATATCCTTATGTCCAAAAGAGTGAAATTGAACGTATGATTGTGAAGATGTTAGAGGCGGGTATAATTCAACATAGTCAAAGTTCTTTCTGCTGATCCCGTAGTATTGGTACACAAGAAGGATGGATCATGGCGCATGTACGGGATTATAGGGAGCTCACTAAGCTCACTATTAAAAGATAAATTTCAATTCCTATGATTGATGAATTATTGGATGAATTGCAGTGAGCAATTTATTTTACCAAATTAGACTAACTTCATTAGGGATATCATCAAATTAGAATGAATATTGAATATATTCCAAAAATAGAATTTCGAACTCATGAGGGATCATTATGAATTTTTGGTCATGCCTTTGCTTGGCCTTACCAATGCACCTTATACATTTCAAGGGTTGATGGAATTCCATTTTAAAACCCTTCCTTAGAAAATTTGTGCTAGTATTTTTTGATGATATACTAATCTACAATAGGTCTTCGAAGGATCAATATGTTGAACATGTTGACGAGGTGCTCAAACTATTGCGTATGAAAACAATTATATGTAAAAAACATCCAAATTTTTTCTTTGGAGTACAAGAGGTGGAATATACGGGTCACTGCATTGTATCTCATGAGGGTGTTAAGGTATACCCCTAACAAAATTAAAGCCATTAAGGAATGGAAAGTCCCCACAACCATAAAGCGATTCAGTAGATTTCTCGGTTTAAACGGGGTATTATCGCAAGTTTTTTAAGAATTATGGAGAATAGCAAGCACCTCTAAAAACATTATTGAAGAAAGATGCATTTTCATGGACTCTGAAGCAACTAAGGCCTTTGAACATCTTAAAGAGGGCAATGTTCCTAGCACCGAGTCTTAAACTACGCCGGAGATTCACAAAAACCTTTATTGTGGAATGTGATGCCTCGAGGGAAATGGAATTGGTGCTGTTTCTTTTAATGCGGGGAAGGAAGACCCATTACTTTTGAAAGTCGTCCAATCAATGGGAAGTATTTACGAGAAACCTATTTATGAGAAGGAAATGTTAGCAATACGCATGCACTAAAGAAATGACGTACTTAACTAGTGGGAAGACACTTCAAGGTAAAAGCTGATCATGATAGTCATAAACACTTTTTTGGAACAAAGACTATCTTTGCGGGAAGAGTAGCAAAAATGGGTCACAAATATGTTGGGTTATGACTTTTGAAATAATCTACAAAAAAGGGGAAGCTTAATCGTTTTTGCGAGCATGCACTCTCAAGAAAGAATGAAGAGGTGGAAGCATTTCTTTGTGCCATTTCTATTATCTAACCGGATTGGATAACCGAAGCGAGAGATGAATGGAAGAAGGACAAAGAAGTATGGACACTCATTCAAAAGTTGCAACAATATCCATAGTACATATGATAAGCATTTATTTGGAAAAATGATTCTTTATGGTACAAATATCGACTTATATCTTTAGTAATAATTCCCAACTAAAACAAAATATTCTTTAGGAATTGCACACTTGTCCTTTAGGGACACACTCGAGATTTGAAAAAATTACCACGGGAGTGAAGAAAGAATTTTTTTGGGATGGCTTCCTTAAATCCGATATTCAAAAGTTTGTGGCGAGAATGTTTGATTTTCACGTGAATAAACTTGAGAAAATTAAGACCTCGAGACTTCTACAAGCCTTTATCCAGTCTGTGCAAGTCAACATTGGGAGGAGATTTCAATGGATTTTATCACTGAGTTTACCTGAAGTACGAAGGAAAGAGTGTCATCATGGTGGTAGTTGATAGACTTACCAAGTATGCACACTATTGTGCATTATCTCATCCAGTTTACAAAGCAAAGTACAGTTGCTAGCTACATTTATGGACACAATTCAAAAACTCACATGGAAACCCAAGGGTTATTGTAGAGCTGGCAGTAGATCCCACTTTTACCGGGAAATTTTTGGATGGGAGTTATTTTCTGTGTTTGGGTACTCAATTAGCTCATAGCTCATCTTATCATCCTCCAATCCAATGGGTCAAAATTGAGATAGTAAATAAATGTTTGGAAGGACTATATTCGTTGTTTTTGTATCGATAAACAAACACAATGGGTCGAGTGGTTACCTCTTCTTGAATGGTGGTATATTTCGCTTCCTTATCATGCAGTAAAAATGACCCCATTTATGGCACTTTATGGATATCATCCATCATCCATCACATCATCTTTAAGAGAAAATTCCAAGGTTCAAGAAATGGAAGATCACATCGATGCATCAACAAGAAGTTCTCCAACTCTTAAGGGATGTAACTTGAAGTTGGCAAAAAATCGAATGAAACAATAGGCAGTGAGATCAACATCGCGGTTGAGAGAAGTTTTGATGTAGGAGGCCAGGTATTTTTACGGCTACAACCATGCAAACAAATTTCCCTCAAGAAAGCTAAGAAGAATAATAAATTATCACCAAAGTACTCATGGTCCTTACAAGTTGTTGCAAAAACGATTGGTACTATGGCCTACAAATTGGAGCTTCACGGCATTCTTCACGCGAGTGCATCCAGAGTTTTCCATGTTTCATGCTTAAAGCAGGTTATAGGTGAAAATATTCCAGTTCAAACAATGATTGCCGTAACTTGATAAGGAAGGAAGAAAATTCATATTGGAACTGAAGCGGTCACGGAAACAAGAACTCAACATCTATGGAATCGATCAATTTCTAGAAGAACTTACCTTTGAGCAGATTCTACATGGGAGGATGAGAATTTTATGCTGAGAAAGCACCCAAAAGCTCCTCAAGCATTGAGGACAACACTTTTTTGAAGGAGAGGGAGGCATGTTAGGTTCCTATATTACTAGTAAGTCCCTTATTGTTGTTAGTGTAACCCCCTTATTGTTATTATTGTACCCATAACCTCCATATTGTTATTATTGTGCCCTTAAATTATTATTGTTATGGTCCGGCTACGGAAGTTAAATTGTGGCCCTACTAGGGATTAAATTATCACCCCATGGACTCCTCTATATAGAAAGGAGGCTTTTTTAATTTGTATCATCCAAGAATTTTTCAATCATGTAATGTATTGGAGGTTTCCCCATCGAAGTGGCTTATTTCTAAGGTGTTGATATATCTTTTTCTTCTATTTTTTGGAGTTGGTTTAATAACATTAGGCATACAGGTTACAGGTTAGGTATCGTGTTAGGGTTTGGTTAAGGTTAAGGTAAGGTTAAGGGTGAAGGTTAAGTGAGTTGAAAGGTAAGAAGGTTAAGATTAAGTGTTAGTTTAAGGTTAAGGTTAAGGTTAAGGTTAATGTTATGGGAAGGTTGAGGTTAAGGTTATGATTATGGTTAAGGTTATAGGTAATAATGAGGTAACGTGAAGGTTAAGGTTAAAGGTAAGGTCAAGGTTAAGGTTAAGGTTATGGTTATGGGAAGTTGTTAATGTTAAGGTTACAGGTTAGGTTAAGGTTAAAGTTAGGTAAAGGTTATCGAGTTTAGCTGTCACGTTAAGGTTAAGGTTAATGTTAAGGTTAAGGTTAAGGTTAAGTTATGGTATAATGTAGGGTTTAAGTTAACCTATACCTAACCTTAACCTTAACTTTAACCTAACCTTAATCTTAACTTTACCCTTTAACCTAACCTTAACCTTAATCTCACCCTTGACCTTTAGCTCTAACCTAACCTGTGAACAAACTCATTTACTTTAACCTTAACGACTAAACTCAGTAACCTTAACCTTAACCTTACTCTTAACCTTCACCTAATCTCTTAACTATAATCTCCACCCTAACCTTGACCAAACCCTTAATTTTAACCTTAACTTTAATCCCTTATCCTTAACTTTTACCTTACCCCTAACCTTGATTCTTGTACCCTTAACCTTGACACTTACCCTAACCTTAACCCTTGAATTTACCCTTAACTTAACCTAACCTTCACTATAACCCTAACCCTAACCGTTACCATCCATTAACCTTAAACTTAACCCTAACTAAGCATGCTAACCTTAACCTTAAACTTACCCTTAACCTTCACCTTAAACTTAACATTACCCTTAACCTAACCTTAACCTTAACCTTCACACTTTAGCCTTAACCTTAACCTTAACCTTACCCTTATCCCTCAACCTTAAATTTAGCTCCTTAACCCTAACCTTACCACTTAACCTTAACCTTAACATTATCTTAACCTTAATTATAATCCCAACCCTCAACCTTCAATCAAACCTTAACCTTAACCTTAACTTTGCGGGTAACCTAATCCCTAACCTTAACCTTAACCTTGGTTAGGGTTAGGTTATGGTTAAGCGTTGAGAGTTAGGGTCAAAGTTTTGGCTGCAAGGTCAAGGTTAACGTAAGGGCTAAGGGTAGGTTATAAGTAGAGTTAGGTTATGGTTAGGATAAGGTTAGGGTAAGGATGGAATGAGTTAAGGACTAGACTGAGAAAGGTTAAAGGTAAATGTGGTCAACGTAGACGTTGGAGTGCAGTTGTATGTCGGTGTTACAGGTTAGCATATGTTAAGGTTAAGGCTAGGGTAAGGTATAAGGTTAAGATAAGGTTAAGGTTAAGGTTATAGGTTAGGTTAAGGGTAAGTTAATGTTAGTGTTAGGTTAATTTCAATAAGGTTAATGTTAGGTTCGTGGGTAAAAAGTTAAGGTTAGGGTTAGAGTTAAGGTTAAGGTTACAGCTTTATGGTTATGGGGCTAAGGATAAGGTTAGGGATAAGGTTAAGTTTAAGGTTAGGGTTAAGGTCAAGGTTAAGGGTAAAAACTAAGTCGAGGATAGGGTTAGGTTATAGTTAAGGTTAGGTTAGGTTAGGGTTAAGGTCAAGGGTAAAGTTAAGGTCAAGGTTAGGGTTAGGGTTATAGTTAAGGTTAAGTCGTTTGATCAAGGTTATGGGGTTAGGATAAGGTTAAGTTTAGATTAGGATAAGGTCAAGGTTAAGGTTATGGTTAAGGTTAAGGTTAGAGTTTAGGTTAAGTTAAGGTTAAAGTTAAGGTTAAGGTTAGCTTAACGGGTAAAATTTAAGGTTAGGAGTTAGGGTTGAGCGTTAGGGGAGGTTAAGGTTAGGTTAAGGTTAAGTGTTAGTTTAAGGTGAGGGTTAGGTTATAGTTAAAGTTAAGGTTAGGTTAAGGGTAAGATAAGGTTGAGGAGTTAAGGTTAGGGTTAAGGTTATGAGGGTCAAGGTTAAGGGTAAATTTAAGGTCAAGGTTAGGGTTAGGTTATATTTGAGGAGTTAGGAGTTTAGGTTAAGGGTAAAGTCAATTTTAATGTTAAGGGCGAAGGTTAAGGGTAAGGTTACAGGTATAAGGTTACAGGTTAAGTGTGAAGGTTAGGGGTAAGTTTTGACTAGGTTAATGTTAAGTGATTTCTTTAAGGTTAGGTTAAGGTTAAGGTCAAGGTTAAGGGCTTGGTCAAGGTTATGGTTAGGGGGTAAGGTGTAATGATCCAAAATTGGAACAACTACACTATTGGGAATAATCCAAGTTAGTGGAGCTTCGTGAAAAATCATGAGAAATCAATGTATATCATTTCATAATATGCACGAAACCTTCAACTAGTAAATTAATGATCGAGTGGCAGATATTTGTCTCACACTATCCGCTTTCCGGCATGGGGGAAATGCGCATCTTGGACCATAAAATCATCATTTTTTAGAAAATAATGCAATAAATATGGGAAATGGAACTTGGATCCCATGGTTTACATATTATGAAACTCCCATGTACCGAAGTTTAGCCCAAAATAATCATTCTAGATAAGTTAAACAGATCTCCCCCAAATTTTAGTAAAACGAGTCAAAAAACACCCCAATCCCATGACACTTTCCCACTACAACATTTTTTGAAGACTATGAGGTGTAATTTACTTGAGGGTTCTACGAGAGAAAAATATGGAACAAGACGTGGATCAGAAGTTTATATTAGTAATATAGAATAGGCATATATGGAGGTTTAATCTCTTACTCCACCGGTAGAGAAACAAGACACCCGACAAGCGTTTTCGACGAAAATGCATGTAGAAAACAGCAACGCAAAAAATAACGAGTTCACGTTTGCAAAAAATGTATTAAAAATGACTAAATATGAAATATAAATGCTGAATAATATAGATAATGTATGTCCCCGGGCCTTCTTATTAGATCTCTCGTGAGGGAAATGAACAACTCCTCGAAGACTAGCCTACTAAAGATAATGTTTAACCCAACAACAATGTATACGTCAGAAAAGGGATGCGGTTTACGAAGTAAACTTCTTGTGTTGTGGATGAATGTGGAGTGAATGGCCCCAAGCCAAATATAGAAATAAATCTCAAATCACTCCCCTTTGATCCCTTAAGCAAGCTGATCTAAAGAGAGGATGGAATTATCGCACAAGAATTCCTTGCACTAAGCTAATACAGGCAACTCCAACTAAACGGAACTGAAGTATGCAATTGGTCTCAAGATCAAAATAGATGAATACATGAATTAATATCCTTTTGATTCTATGCCCTCCTTTAACCTACTCTTTGGTGAGCCTCCTCAATCGGACCCCACACAATTTTGAGGTGACTTCTTCATGAAGCTTCCTCTTTCAAAATTGCACTACCCTAGCTAGCTTCCCTCCTCTTTATTGTAGTATTTATTGACTTAGTCCATAAATATGACCAATCCACCCTGCGCAATGCTTATTTTCAATACACCAGGGGATCTTCAATTTGGTTCTCATATGTGTTTCTAGGTTGATCCTTGTTCACATTAAGCTAATATCTTTGAGCGATTTCTTCCTCCTCAAGAATGCATGTTGACTAAGTCCCAGCTTTAGGCTATGTCCCCATTCATTTTTTCCTTATTCACACTTGGAAGTGTAAAACTTCAGATCTTAAGGTGATATCATTCCTTACTACAGGTGGAATTTATTCATAATTTTATTGTCCATGGGCCTCCTTACCCATTTATTCCTCTCGTAGGTGAAAAAGTAGCAGAAAAATCTAATGTTCCCAAAATTGCTATGTGAAAAATTTTGGAAAATTTTGGAATTTTGGTTAGGTTGTAGTTAAGGTTAAGGATATGGGTTTACAGTTAACTGTAACCTTTAACTTTGTCACTATATACCCTAACTCTAACCTTTACTGAAAACCATTAACACTTAATCCTTAACCTAACTAAACCCAGTAACCTTAACCTTAAACTTACTTCCTTAACCTTCACCTTAACTCTTAACATTACCCTTAACCTAACCTTAACCTTAACCTTCACCTTCACTCTTAACTCGTGACTTTCTTACATCCTTACCCTTACCCTCAACCTTAACTTTACCATTAACCTAACACTTACTCCTTAACCTTAACACTTAACTCTTAAAATTAACCTTATCCTTATCTTACTTTAATATATAATCCTAACCCCTATCTTCACCAAAACCTTAACTACTCTTACACTTAATTTATCCTTAACTTAACCTTAACATTGGTTAGGGTTAGGGTTAAGGTTAGGTTAAGGTTAGAGTAGAGGGTTTGGTCAAGGTCAAGGTTAATGTTAGGTTAAGTGTAGGGTTATAGGTAAGTTAAGGTTATGGTTAGGAAGTAAGGTTAGGTTAAGGAGTAAAGTTAAGGTTAGGTTAAGGTTAAGGTTAGGGGGAACGTTAAGGTTAAAGTTGGGTTAATGTAAGGTTAAGGTTATGGGTTAGTCAAGTTAAGGTTAAGGTTAAGGTTAAGTGTTATGGTTAGGGGTAAGGTAAAAGGTTAAGATAAGGTTAAGGTTAACGTTAGGTTAAGGGTGAGATTAAGGTCAAGTGTTAGGTTAAGGTTAAGGTTAAGGATAGGTTAAGGGTAAAGTTAAGGTTAGGGTTAGGGTTAAGGTTACTAGGTTAAGGTTAGGCTAAGGATAAGGTTAAGGTTAAGGTTAAGATTAGGGTTACGTACTAAAGGTTTTGGTCAAGGTTAGGGTTAGGTTATAGTTAAGGTCAAGGTTCGAGGGTTAGGTTAGAGGGTAAAGTAAAGGTTAAAGGTGAAGGTCGAGGGTTAAGCGTAAAGCTAAGGTCAAGGTTAGGGTTAGGTTATAGTTAAGGTTAGGTTAGGTTAAGGTTACAGGTCAAGGTGAAGGGTAAAGTTAAGGTCAAGGTTAGGGGTTAGTTTATAGTTAGGGTTATGAGGTTAGATTATGACAAGGTCAGAGGTTAAGGTTAGGGTTAAGGTTACTGGGTTAGATTAGGATAAGGTCGAGTGTTAAGGTTAGGGTTAAGCTTAAGGTTGCTGTGTTTAGTCGGGTTAGGTTAAAGTTACGTGTTAAGTGTTAAAGTCAAGGTTAAGGTTTTGGTTAAGGTTAAGTGTTGCAGTTAGAGTTATGTTATAGGTATAAGGTTAGTTTAATGGTAAAAGTATAGGTTAAGGTTGGGAGCAAGGTTAAGGTTAGGTTAAGGTTAAGGTTAAGGTTAAGGTGAAGGTTAGGTTATAGTTAAACTTAAGGTTAGGGTTAAGGGTAAGATAAGGTTGAAGGTTAAGGTTAAGGTTAAGGTTTGGTTAAGGTCAAGGTCAAGGTTAAGGTTAAGGTTAAGGTTAAGGTCAAGGTTAAGGGTAAAGTTAAGGGTCAAGAGTTAGGGTTATGTTATATTTTGACATTAAGGTTAGGTTAAGGGTAAAGTCAAGTTTAAGGTTAAGAGGTAGGTTAAGGTTAAGGGGTTACGGGTTTAGTCGGGTTAAGTGTTAAGGGTTACGAGTTTAGTGGGGTTAAGGTTAAGGTTAAGAGGCTTGGTCAAAGGTTAGGGTTAGGGGTAAGGTTAGGAGTTAAGGGGTAGGGAAGGTTAAGGTTAAAGTTAGGTTAAGGCAGGTTAAAAGTTAGGGCAAGGTTAAGTTTAAGGTTACGTGTTTAGTCAGAGTTAAAGGTGTTAAGGTTAAGGTGAAGGGTTTGGTCAAGGTTAGGGTTAGTTATAATTAAGTTTAAGATTAGGGTTAGGGGTAGACTTTAAGGTTAAGGGGTTTTGATCAAGGTTAGGGTTAGTTGTATAGTCTAAGGTTAATGTTAAGGTTAAGCTTAGGGTTAAGTTTAGGGATAAAGGTTCGGAGTTAAGGTTAAGAATTTGGCTCAAGGTTAGGGTTTAGATTTTAGTTAAGGTTAAGGTTGGAAAAGGTTGAGGGATAAGGTTAAGGTTACAGGGTTAAAGTTACAGGTATAAGGTTAGGGTTAAGGTTAGGGAAGGTTAAAGTTAAGGGTTAAGGTTAATGTGTTAAGGGTTTGATCATGGTTAGGGTTAGGGTTATATTTAAGGTTAAGTTTAGGTTAGAAGTTACGGATTTAGTCGGTGTTAAGGTTAAGGTTAAGGGTTTTCTCAAAGTTAAGGTTAGGGGTTTTGTCAAGGTTAGGGTTATGGTTGTAGTTAAGGTTAAGTTTATAGGTTTTTTAAGGTTACAGGTTAAGGTTACATAAGGTTAAGACTTTAAGGCGTTTTGGCTCGAGGTTAGCGTTAGGTTATAGTGAAGTTTAAGGTTAAGTTAAAGACTAAAGTAAAGTTTAGGGATTAAATTTAAGGTTAAGGTTAAGGGTAAGGTTAACCTTAACTTTTAACCTTAACCTTCTTGACTGTAATCTAGCTATTAGCAACTGTAACCTTAACCTTAGCCTAACCTTAACTTTAACGTGAACTCTTAACCTAACCTTAACCTCAAAATTAACCTTCCCATAACCATAACCTTAACCCTTAACCTATCCTTAACCTATAACCTAGCCTTAACATTAACTATAACCTAGCCTAACCTTACCCTAACCATAACCTTAACTATAATAACCTAACCCCTAACCTTCACCTTACCCTTAACCTATCCTTAGCCTTGACCTTGACCTTAACCTTAACCTTGACCTTAACTTCTAACTATAACCCTAACCCTAATTTACAGACCTTATCTATAACCCTAACCCTAATCTTGACCAAAACCTTAACTTTAACATAGCCTAACCTGTAACCCTAACATTATCCTTCCCATAACCATAACCTTAACCTTAACCTTAACTCAACCTTAACCTTCCTGTATAACCATAACCTAACTCCATCACCCTTAACCTAATCTTAACCTTAACCATAACCCTAACCCTAACTTTTTCCAAACATTAACCTTAACCTTAACTTAACCTATACCCTAACCTTAACCTTCTCCTAACCTTGACCCTAACCTTTAACCTTAACCTTAACCTTCCCTAACCATAACATTAACCTTAACCTTTCCCATAACCATATCCTTAACATTAACCTTGAACTTACCATTGACCTTAACCTTAACCTTAACCTTCACCCTAACCCCTAACCTTAACCTTGAACATTAACCTTAGCCTTATCTTACCTTAACCTTAACCTTAACCTTCCCAAATTTTAACCTTAACCAACGTAATCTTATCTTAGCTCGTAACCCTAACCTTAAATTTGGTTAGGTAAAGTCAATAAGTTCAGGGTTATCATTAAGGATAAAGTCAAGGTTAAGGTTAGGGGTTAGGTTATATTTAAGGTCAAGGTTAAGGTTAGATTAAGGTTAAGGTTATGGGTTTAGTTAGGTTAAGTGTTAAGGGTAAAGTCAAGGTTATGGTTAGGTTAAAAGTTAAGGTTAGGGTTAAGGCTTCAAGTTAAGTTTCGGCGTTAAGGATTTGGTTAAGGTTAAGGGTAAGGTTAAGGTTAAGCTTAGGTTAAGGGTAAAGTTAAGGTTAAGGGTTTGGTCAAGGTTAGGGTACAGTTAGGGTTAGGTTAAGCGTTAGGGTGAGGGAAGGTTAAGTTTAAGGTTAAGGGGGTTCGATTCAGGGTTAAGGTAAATTCAAGATTAGGGTTAGGTTATAGTTCGGGTTAAGGTTAGGTTAAGGGTAAGATAAGGTTAAGGTTAGGTTAAGGTCAAGGTCAAGGTTAAGGTTAA
Organism: Pinus albicaulis; assembly: GCA_034641835.2. Lineage (NCBI taxonomy): Eukaryota > Viridiplantae > Streptophyta > Pinopsida > Pinales > Pinaceae > Pinus > Pinus albicaulis. The sequence goes on along the minus strand of JAXQQM020069140.1, from coordinate 715,298 downwards.
TGTGTAAGGTCAAGGTTAAGGGTAAATTTAAGGTACAAGGTTAGGGTTAGGTTATAGTTAAGGTTAAGCGTTAGTGTTAATGGTAAAGTCAAGGTTCAGGTTAGTTTCAAGGTCATCGAGGTTAGTTAAGGTAAAGGTTAAGGGTTTGGCTAAGCTTAGGTTAAGCGTTAAGGTTAAGATTATGGGTTTGGTTAAGGTTATGTTATCAGGCTAAATTTAAGAGTTATGGTTAGGGTAAGGTTAGGGTAAGGTTTAAGGTTATGGTTAGGAGTAAGAGTTACGGTTAAGGTTATTGTTAAGGTTAAGGTTAAGGTTAAGGTTAGGTTAAGGTTAAGTTTAATGTTAAGGGTTTGGTCAAGGTTAGCGTTAGGTTATAGTTAAGGCTCGACGTCAAGGTTATGGTTAAGGTAAGGTATAAGATAAGGTTAAGGGTATGGTATACAGGTTAGGGGCCAGGGTTAAGGTTATGGTTAAGGTAAGGTTAAGGGTAAAGTTAAGGTTAAGGTTAGTTTAGGTATAAGGTTACAGGTCAAGGTTAAGATAAGGTTAAGCTTTAAGGTTAGGTTAAGGTTAAGGTTTAAGGTTACAGAGTCTTATCCTTAACCTTTACTATAACCTACCCTTAACATTAACCTTTACCTAACAGCAACCTTAACTCAACCTTAATATGACCAAACCCCTAACATTAACCTTAATCTTAACCTTAACCTTAACCTTAACCTAACCTTTTACCTTGAACTTAACTATAACTCTAACCGTGACCTGACCAAACCCTATAACCCTAACCTTAAAGCTTACCTTAACCTGTGAATTTACCTTAACCCTAACCTTAACCATAACATTTACCTTAACGTAACCTTACTGACTAAACCCGTAACTTGAACCTTAACCTAAAATTAACCTTGACTTTACCTTCTTAACTCCTAACCTGTAACCATAATTTTTACCTTATAGGTATTTCCTTAACCTTACCCTTACCTTAACCTTACTCCTTAACCTTGAATTTACCCTTAACTCTAACCTTAACCTTAACTCTTAACATTATCTTAACCTTAACCTTAACTCTTACCATAACCCCTAACCTTAACCTTAACTTTACCTTAACCCTTAATTTACACTTAACCTAACCCTTGTCAAGGTCAAGGTTAAGGTTAAGGTTACGTTAGATAGGTTATGGTTAATGAGCAATTCAAGGTTAAGGTTAAGGTTATATTTAAGGTTAAGGTTACGGTGGAGTGAGGTAAATTTAAGGTTATGGTTAAATTTAAGGTTAGGTTAAGGTTCGGAGTTAAGTGTAGATAATTTTAAAAGTTTAAGGACAAGGTTAAGGTTAGGATAAAGTCAAAGGTCAAGGTTGGAGTTAAGGTCAGGTTAGGGTAAAGTTAAGGTCAAGGTTAAGGTTAGGATATAGTTAAGGTTATGGTTAGGTTAAGGGTAAAGTCAAGTTTAAGGTTAAGGTGAAGGTTAAGGGTAAGGTTAAGGTTTAGGGTTACGGGTTTAGTCGAGTTAGGTGAGGTAGGGTAAGGTTAAGGTTAAGGTCGAGGTGAGTTAAGGTTAAGTTTGGTTAAGGGTAGGTTATAGTTAGGTTAAGGTTAAGGTTAGGTAAGGTTAGGATTCTGAGGTTTAGTCATGTTAAGGTTAAGGTTAAGGTTACGGGTTTAGTCAAGTTAAGGTTAAGGATAAGGGTTTGGTAAAGGTTAGGGTTATGGTTAAGGTTAAGGTTAAAGGTTAAAGTTATGTTAGGGTAATTTTAAGGTTATAGGGTTTAGTGAGGTTAAGGTTAAGGTTAAGGTTAAGTTTAATGTTAGGGTAAGGTTAAGGTTAATGTTAAGGTTAAGGAGTTGGGTTATAGTGAAGGTTAAGGTTAAGATAAGGTTAAGGGTAAGGTTAAGGTTAGGGTTAGGTTATAGTTAAGGTTATGGTTAGGGTAAGCTTAGGGTTAGGTTATAGTTAATGTTAAGGTTAAGGTTAAGGTTAATGTTACATTAGGTTTGCTAATCCATCCATAATTTTTGATTTTATCCAAAGATGACTAAATTTCCCATCCTATATTTCTAGAAACAATATTTGAAGAAAAATTGTGAGTTCTATAAATCCTCCTTTGCCTTCATCATCCTAAGTCCATCGGTTCACTAAAATCTTCACTTATGTCTCCTAAAATTTTATCTAATTGTTTCGAAGAGCTCGGTTCGGGTTATTTATCCTTGTTTTATTGGTCATTTCCTACGAAAATAGCCCATTTTCCCTTCACCGATTCTTCATTTTCCCTAAAAATCCTTTTAAACCATTAAAATCCCTTTTCTAGTTTAAAAATCCCTATTTTACCTATCGGAACACAAAAAAACCAAAAAAAAGCCACCTAATCCTTATTCTTCTCTTTTATATTAAAAACGAGGCTTTTTAAGCCCCCGCCCAGCTAAACCTTCCCATTTCTTCCACCACAGGCAAGGGCTAGAAACCTTGCGCTAGAAGCCTTAATTCCTTATCGCATCTCGGTGTTTTAAAAGTTTTATCCCATTGCCTTTTTTGTTCCATAGATTTGCGATATGTCGATGCGCTCATCACATCGGGCATTATCCATCACCTTGACACTTTCAATCGCATCGATGTTTTTAATCACATCGACACCATCATTTCCCATTGCATCACTCCTTTTTCCCCATCGATGCGCTTAGCCCCTTTCTCATTGGCTCTCGATCCCATACTCCTTCACGGGACCTGCCCCAACACCTACCTTTAGCCCCCATCGCATCGCTCCATCGGAATTTCCCATTCCTTTTTCCTTCACCTCTTCCCCCGCCGATGCAATCCCCTTGGGAGCACTCTCGAATGTAGATATATCTAATCTAATAGCGTTAAATCACCCTCCCTGCGAACCATCCCTTACACTTTCACCCCTACAATCGGCCCCCATCGTCGATTCATTTGATCTAATGGCCCACATTTAACCCCGTGAATCCACTCATCCACCTTTCTCCCTGTACCACTCCATGGAGCAGTCTCCCACCATCAAAACCCGATGATCAGCTATTCCACTCCCAACCTTTCCACTTCCACGACAAGTCCTGTGCTCCGGTACAGGCCCTCTTGCCACCCACGGAGCCGCTCCTCCAATCTCTAGGCGCCACGACTTCCACTATCCCCTTCCACCTCGCACCTTCCCCTAAGAAGCGTTCATCATCCAACGTAGATCTAAAGCTCCCGGATCTAGCAGTTCATAAATTATTTCACGCAACATTCGCGCTCAGGGTTTTAACAACCAAAAATCACGAAAGCAGAGTGGTTCTATAAGGGACGCGTGTCATGCAATAAAAAATATTGCGTTCGTTTTATCGATAAACGCTTACCACTATTTACGAGTACGACGAGTCGACGATTTTCCATTACCACCCATCCTCATTCATGCATAAAATTCCATTCAAATCCATTTTTTCACCCTCGCCATTAAAACCCACCATTGCTTCTTCCGCCTCTCTGCGCAAAGCCCCTCCACCCTTCATTAGCCTGCATGCAAAAGCAGGTTTTAAGCCCTCGCACGGTTTTTATAATGTTTTGATGGTTTTCGTAGGTTCAATGACGAGAGGAAGCTATTAACGTGACCCAAGGCAGTGCTAAGGCGAGGATCATAATCCTCTGTGGCCCAAAAATCAAAAAGAAAAAGACCAAAAAGGGGTGAAAATCTACGTTTTAACCAATATATCGTGAACATTGGCCATATTATGAAACCCTCCACATACTAAAGCCACACATCGACAACAACAAAAGGAAAAGGTAGAGGAATTGAAGATAAAGGATTATGCATAAAGATTGAAGGTTAAATGTTTAAATCCAGCGTAGTTTTAAGGTTAAATACAGTATAAAGGTGGATACGGTCATCAAAGAAAAATTGAAGGCCAAAGAAATAGAGAAACAAAGGTTCAACTCAATCGAGAAAGGGTTAAGAAACAACGACGATGCATTGTAAAGTTCAAAGAAAATCGGGCCTAAGACACAACTAAAGACAAATAAACGAAGGTTTAAGCGAGTGTATAAAGGAAAGGAACATCAATTGTCCATCATGAAGGCCAAAAGTATCATCGAGGCCTTAAAGAAACACGGTTTAATGATGAAATAAAGAGAAAAATTAGGCCTAAGAAGCCGGTTTATAATTCAATCAAGAAAACTTAGGCCTAAAGTAGCCTCGGATACATCAAAAAGAGCGATAATTCACTTAATAAATCGATTGCCACCTTTCACCTACTTTTTGTCCATAAAATCATAATGATAGTTATTGCACAAAGGAATATATTTTTATTTGTCGGGGGAAATTCTTTGTAAAAAGGCAATGGAAAGGCCTAAATGTCAAAATTTTCACCTATTTTATCTTAGGAGTTAAGGCGAGTTTTTAAAACGAAGTAGTGCAAGACATTCCTACCTTATACCCTGCGTGGTTTTCAAGGCTAGGAATGCAATTACTCTTTATTTAATGACATTTTGAAAGCTAAAAGAGTTCCACCTCCTCATTCTTCTATAAATAATCTATGAGGGAGCTCTTTGTTAGGGGTTGATCCCGGCATTCGAGCTCTTTGCACTTGTACATAGTACGGCGGAATCTTAAGAAGAAATTGAAGTTACGGAAGGCTGATGATGTTCTAACATGTTTTGTTAATGAGAAGGCTCTATCCTTTGGATCACGAACATGGATGTTGTTGATGTATTACGATGTTGTTATTGTTATTTCTTGTTTCCATTATGTTTCATCATTTTCTTGCTTGTAGTAGAGTGAAAAGTTTAAGCTAAGAAATGTCTCCTAGAAGCATCTTAGACACAGAGAAATTTGCTCTTCTTCCTTACATTGTGTTTTCATCTGTTGAAGGTTTACGAGTATTTTGACTTCTTTAAACCCTTATGATTCTTTATTTCTGAAATAGTTCATACGGTTGGTCCCAAAGGATGATTTATGGTTTTCCCTGGCACTGCTGCCACTTGGCTGTTACGAAGTCTCCCTTTGAAGTACCATTATTTACGGTCCACTAGAGAGGTTTGTTTTGATCTTTCCCTTTGTTCTTATTTGAAATGAGTGTTTTGAAGGTCTTTATAATTGTAGCCTTAAATTTTTAGGCATTCCCTCTTCTATGATACAGTTATTTTTGAATCTTAAATGTTTTCTTATCCATGAAAATGAAATCTTTGGATGAAATAGGGCATTCCCCGACTCCTATATTTTGTTTGAATAGTTTTTCTTGGAATTATTATTTCTTGAGGTGTGGTTTCTATAATTTATGGTTAGCCCTCTCTAATAAATGCCTCTTCATGTTCAAATGATGTTTTAAGTCCCTTTGTTGAGAAGTACATATAATTAAAGATTCTTCGCATGGGATGCAGCTACTCCTTATAATTCCTTAATGTCCATTTTCATTTTATCCACCAAACCCAAGATCCTTGGCCAATTTAGACTTGCCCTTTGGTATCTCATATCCATTGATTGAGCTTATTTATGACTTATTCTTGACTCCATTTCCCAATGTCTTTGATGTTTCCCCTTTCTATCTATGTTTCCTAGATTATTCATGTCCAACCAACCAAAAACAATCGACTAAACTTGTACTTAATAACTAGCCTAAAATCAACCTCTTAAAAGAAATCAAGCTATATCTTTACAAAAATATTGAGAGACCCCTCTGCGAGACTAGGAGGGCTAGATCTAGAGCTCTAAAAGGAAGCCCCCAGTTTACATGTTGCCTTGTCATTTGGTTTACCAATCGGCCAAATCACGGGACCACCAGCAAGGTTAAGGTTAAATTTAATGTTAAGGTTAGGTTAAAATTAGTCAAGGTTAAGGTTAATATGGGTAAGGTTAAGGTTATGGGTTTAGTTAGGTTAAGGTTAGAGTTTGCTCAAGGTTAGGGTTAGGTTAATCGTAAAGTTAAGGTTAAGGTTAGGTTAAGGTTACGGTTATGGTTAAGGTTAGGTTAAGAGTTAAGGTTTTGGTTAGGTTAATGTCAAGGTCAAGGTTATGGTTAAGGTTAAGGTCAACATTAAGGGTAAATTTAAGGTCAAGTTTAGGGTTAGGTTATAGTTAAGGTTAAGGGTAGGTTAAGGGTAAAGTCAAGGTTAACCTTAACCTTCCCATAAGCCTAAACTTAACCTAATCCTTAAGCTTAAGTAAAGGTTAAGGTTAAGGTTAAGATAAGGTTAAGGGTACGGGTTTCGTAAGGTTAAGTTAAGGTTAAGAATACATTAAGGGTAAAGTCAAAGTTAAAGTTAGGTTAAGAGTAAGGTTAAGGTTAGGTTAAGGGATTGGGAAGGTTAAGGTTAAGGTAATGTTAAGATGAGGTTAAGGGTAAGGTTAGGTTAAGGTTAGGTTAAGGTTATGGTTAAGGTAAGGTTAGGTTAGGGTTTAAGGGTAAGATTAGGTTAGCTTAAGTTTTAGATAAGGTTAAGGGTAAGGTTAACTTAACTTTACCCATGGAATGGAGATTACGTTAAGGGTAAACTCCAAGGTTAAGGTTGGGTTAAGGTTAAGGTTAAGGTTAGGTTAGGGTAAAGTTAAGGTTAAGGTTAAGGTTAAGGTTATGGTTATGGTTAGGTTAAGGTTATGGTTATGGGAAGGTTAAGGTAAGGTTAAGGTTAAGGTTAAGGTTCGACTAGGCTAAGGTTAAGGTTGGGTTAAGGGTTTGGTCAAGGTCAAGGTTAAGGGTAGGTTAATGGTAAGGTTAAGTTTATTGGTAAAGTTAAGGTTGGGTGCGGAGTTAAGCTTACTATAAGGTTAAGGTTAGGTTACGGGAAGGTTAAGGTTAAATTAGGTTAAGTTAAAGGTTATGGGAAGGTTAGGTTAAGGTTAAGGTAAAGGTAAGGTTAAGGTTAAGGTCAAGGTTAAGGTTAGATTATAGTGAGTTAATGTTATGTTTAAGGGTAAGTTTAATGTTAAGACCGTAACCTTAACCTAACCATAACCTTACTAAACCGATAACCTTAACATTAACCTTAATCGTTAATTTACCCTTAACCCTGGCCTTAACCTTAGCCATAACCTAACTCTAACCTTGACCTTAACACATAACAACCAATCTAAACCTTAACTATAACCTAACCCCTAACATTACTAACCATAAGCGCAACCTTAACCTTACCTTAACCTAACTTAAACAAACATGACCTTACCCTTAACCTTAAACTTAACCTTAACCTTACCTTTAACCTTAACACTTACCTTCCATAAGCATAGCTTTATATAACAACCTTAACATGCACCCACCTTAATCTTATCTTAAACCTTAACCTTAGCACTTACCCTTACCCTTAACCTTATCTTGGCAACTAACCTTACCCTTAACCTTCACCTTAACCTTGACTTTACACATAACCTTAACATTAACCTTGACTTTACCCTTAACCTAACCTTAACCTTAACCTAACTAACCCATAACCTTAACCTTAACCCTATAACCATAACCTTAACCTTCACCTTAACCTTGACCTTAACTATAACATAACCCTCACCATGACCAAACCCTTAACATTGACCTTCACCTTGACCTTCACCTTAACCTTAAACTTAACCTTGGCCTTAACTATAACCTAACCCTAACCTCAACCTAACCTTAACCTTGACGAACCCTTAACGTAACCTTAACCTTGACTTTACCCTTAACATAACCTTAAGCTTGACCTTGACCTTACCCTTAACATTAAAATTAACCTTAACCTTAACCTAAATAAACCCGTAACATTAACCTTAACCTTAACCTTAAACTTAACCTTAACCTTAACTATATTCTAACCCTAATCTTCACCAAAACTTAACCTTAACCTTACCCTTAACAAACTTAACCTTGAATTTACCCCTTACCCTTACCCTTACCCTTCTCTAATCTTAACCTCTCTAACCTTATCTTTACCCTTAACCTTAACCTAACCTCAACCTAACCTTATCCTTATCTTAACCTTAACTTTGACCTTAACCCTAACCTTAAGGTTAAATTTACGGAGGTAAGGTTAGGTTGGAATGAGGTTAGGTGTAGTTGGAGTCAAGGTTAAGGTTAAGTTAAGGTTAAGGTTAAGGTTAATTTAAGGTTAATGTTAAGGGTTTGGTTAAGGTTAAGGTTAAGATTAGGTTAGGTTAAGCTTAAGATAAGGGTAAGGGTAAAGTTAAGGTTACATTAGGAAAAGTCAAGATTAAGGTTAGGTTAAGGTTAAGATAAGGTTAAGGTTAAGGGTTTGGTCAAAGTGAGGGTTAGGTTATAGTTAAGGTTATGGGAACGTTAAGGTAAAGATTAAGGTTAAAGGGTTACGTTAAAAAGATTCTGATTAAGCATTTGGTCAATGTTAGGGTTAGGTTAAGGTTAAGGTTAAGGTTAGGTTAAGGGTAAAATTAAGGTTAGGGTCGACAGGTTAGGTTAAGGTTAAGGGTAAAGATAAGGTTATGGTTAAGGTTAAGGTTAAGGTTAAGGTTAGGTTAAGGTTAAGGTCAAGGTTAATTTTAAGGGTAATGTTATAGTTAGGTTAAGGTTAAGGTTAAGGTTAGGTTAAGGGTAAATTAAAGGTTAAGGTTAGGTTAAGGGTAAAGTAAAGGTTCGAGGTAAAGTCAAGTTTAAGGTTAGGTTAAGGTTAATGTTAAGGTTAGGTTAAGGTTAGGGGTAAAGATTCGAGTTAAGGTTAAGGTTAAGGTTTTGGTCAAGGTTAGCGTTAGAGGCTTAACCATAACCTTAACCTGCTTATGTCAAAACCATAACCTTAACCTTATCTTCACCTTAACTGCTCTTCTAACCCTAACCTTGAACAAACCTTAACCTTAACCTTAGCAGCAACCTTAACTTTACCCATAACCTTAACCCAACCTTAACTGTGCCACCCTTGACCTTAACCTTAACCTAACCTTGACCTTAACCTTAACCTTAACCTTGACCTTAACCTAGTCTTAACCTTAGCCTTAATCTTAACCTTATTTTTGCCCTTAACCTTAACCTTAAACTTCTCATGCCCTTAACCTTAATCTTAACCTTAACGACTAAACATAACCTTAACCTTAAAATTAACCTAAACTTAACCTTATCTTAACCTGACCTTAACCTTAACCTTAACTTTAACCTTTTACCTTAACCTTGAGGGGTAAAGTTAAGGTTGAGTTGGGTTTGAGAGACCAGGTCGAGGTTAAGGTAAAGGGTTTGGTTAAGGTTAGGGTTAGGGTTAGCTTATAGTTAAGGTTAAGGTTAGGTTAAGAGTTAAGGTGAAGGTTAAGGGTAAGGTTACGGTTAAGGTTATGGTTAGGTTAGGTTAGGTAACGTTAAGGTTATGGTTATGGGAAGGTTACGTAAAGGTTGAGTTATGGGAAGCTTAAGGTTAAAGTTAGGTTAAAGGTAAGGTTAAGGTTAAGGTCAAGGTTAGGGTTAAGGTTAGGTTAAGGTTAAGTTTAAGGTCAAGGGTAAATTTAGAGGACCTTAACCTATTCCTTAACCTAACCTTAACATTGACCTTAACCTAACAATAACCTAACCTTAACCTTGACCTTAACCTTACATTAACCTTAACCTTAACCTTATCTTAACTTTAACCTAACCTTAACCTTAACCTTAACGTAACTATAACCTTACCCTTAACCTTAACTTTAACCTAAACTTAACCTTAACCCTAATCTTAATCATAAATTTACCCTTAACCTAACCTTAACCTTAACCTTAACCTTAGCCTTATCTTAACCTTAACCTAGCCTTAACCTTGACTTTACCCTTAGGTAACTTAACCTTAACCTTAACCTTACCCTTAGCTTATCTTAACCCCTTAACCTAACCTTAACCTTAACTATAACCTTAACCTTAACTTTCCCACATACCAAACTTAACCTTGAATTTACCCTTAACCTAACCTTAACTTTGATTAAACCCGTAACCTTAACCTTAACCTAACCTTAACCTTGAACAACTAACTAACCCTAACCCTTAAGGTTGGGGTTAGAGTTAAGGTTAAGGGTAAGGTTATAGTTAGGTTAAGGTTGGGTTAAGGTTAAGATAAGGATAAGGTTAAGCATTTGGTCAAGGTTAGGGTTAGGTTGAGAGTTAAGGTTAAGGTTAAGGGTAGGTGAAGCTTAGGTCTAGGTGGGTCGGTTAATGGTAAAGTTAAGGTTCGAGGTTAGGTTAGGGTAAAGTTAAGGTAATTTAGGGTTAAGGTTTGGGGAAGGTTAAGATTAATGTTAAAGTAAAGGTTAAGGGTTTGGTCAAGGTTAGGGATAGGTTATAATTAAGGGTAAGGTTGATGTTGTTTTTAGTACGGTTAAGGTTAAGGTTGGAGTTAAGGTCAAGGTTAAGGTTACGTTAAGGGTAAATTCAAGGTTAAAGGTTAAGGTTAACGTGAAGGGTATAGGTTAAGGTTAAGTAAAGGTTAAGCTTAAGGTTAATGGTTATGTTAGGGTCAATTTTAAGGTTAGGGTTAAGGTTAAGGTTAGTTTAAGGTTAGGTTAAGGTTAAGGTGAGGTAAGGTTAAGGTGAAGGTAAAGGTTAAGGTTAAGTGGAAGTTAGGTTAAGGTTAAGGTTAAAGTCAACCTTAACTTTACCCTTAAACTTACCTTAACCTTAACATTAACATTAAATTTAACCTTACTAAACTGTCTGTAACAACCTTGACGTGACTACGACACGAACTATAACCTAACCCTAACATTGACCAAACCCTTAAATTTAACCTTCCAAAACCCGTAACCTTAATGTTAACCTAACATTAACCTTAACCTAACCTAACCTTAACCTTAACCTTACCCTTAACCTTCACCTTAACCTTCACCTTAACCTTAAACCTAAGCGGCAAAACCTTAACCTTAACCTTAACTTTACCCATAACCTAACCTTAACCATAAGCCATAACCTTATATTTACCCTTAACCTTATCATTAACTGGCCTTAACCTAACCCTAAACCTTGACGAGACCCTTACCCTTAAACTTAACAGCACTTAACCTTATTCTTAACCTTCCCATAACCATAACCTTAACCTTATCATTAGCCTAACTTAACCCTAACCTTGACCAAGACCCTTACCCTTAACCTTAACCTTAACCTTACCCATAGCCTAACCCTAACCTTGACCAAATCCTTAACCTTAACCTTAACCTAACCATAACCTTAACTTTAACTTTGCCCTAACCTTAACCTTAACCTCAAATATAACCTAACCTTAACAATAACCTAACCCTAACCTTACCAAACCCTTAAAATTAACCTTAAACTTACCCCTTATTTCTTAGAACCTTGTCAAACCCTTAACCTTAACCTTAACCTTAAATTTAACTTTAACCAAACCTTAACCTTAACCTTAACATATATAGCCTAACCCTAACCTTAACCAAACCTTTAACCTTAACCTTGACCAAACTCTTCACATTAAACTTAACACATTAAACCTATTGTAACGCCAACATACTTATACTATAACCTAACCTAACCTTAACCAAACCCTTAACACTTAACCTTAACCTTAACCTTAACCTGTGCTGTAACCTTGACCTTAACTATAACCTAACCCTAACCTTGACCAAATCTAGCAACCTTGAAATTTACCTTAAACTTAACTATAACCTAACCTAACCTTGACCTTTACCTTAACCCTAACATTAACCTTGACCTTAACTACTTATAACCTAATCGTAACCTTGACCTTAACCTTAACCAGCACTTAACCTTTACCTTCCCATAACCATAATCTTAACCTTGACTTTACCCTTAGCCTAACCTTAACCTAACCTTAACATAACTTTTAACTTCCTAACCTTAAGGGATAACCTAACCCTAACCTTGACCAAATCCTTTACCTTAACCTTAACCATAACCTAAACATGAACCTTTACCCTAACATAACCTTGATATTAACCTTGAAATTACCCTTAACCTTAACCTTGACCTTGAACTTAACCTAACCTTAGCCTTAACCTTAACCTTAACATTATCTTACCCTTAAAGCAACACAAATATAACCTAACCCAAACCTTGACCAAACCCTTAACCTTAACCTTAACTTGACCAAACTTGTAACCTTAACCTTAACCTTACCTTAACCTAAATTTAACCTTAACCTTCCCCTAACGTAACCTTAACCTCACCTAACCTTAACCTTAACCTTACTAAACCCATAACCTTATGTACCCTTAACCTTCACCTTAACCTTAACTTTACCCTTAACCTTGACCTTACCCTTAACCTTCACCTTAACCTTAAACTCAACACTAAACCGTGGCCTTAACCTTAACACTTAACTTTACCCTTAACCTTGACCTTGCCCGCCAACCTTAACCTTAACCTTAACTTTACCCTTAACATTGACCTTACCCTTAACCTTCACCTTAACCTTGACCAAACCCTTAACGTGAAAACGTAACCTAAGGGTAAATTTAAGGTTAAGTTTGGGAATTAAGGTTAAGGTTAACATTAACAAGGTTAACCACATTAACATACCCGTAACCTTTATCTAACCTTAACCTTAGCCTAACCTTGACCTTAACTAGAACCCTTAACCTAACCTTAACTTTAACCATAACCTTAACTTTACCCTTAATCTGTTTGTAACTGTAACCTTAACCTTAACCTTGACCTTACCCTTAACCTTACCCTTAACCTTCACCCTTAACCTTAACCTAACCCTAACCTTCACCAAACCCTTAACCTTAACACGACTAAACCCTTAACCTTGACCTAGCTGTCACCCTTAACCTTACCTTAACCTAAATTAACCTTGACCTTTACCTTAATGTTAGCCATAACCATCTTAACACTTAACCTTTCCCTAACCATAACCTTGCCTAGCACTTACTATTATAGCAGCAACTTTCGCTCATATAACCTTAACCTTAACTTTTACCCTTAACCTAACCCTAACATAACCTTAAGGTTGAGTTTAGGTGAAATGAAGATTGGAGATGCTGGTCTGGAATTAAGGTTAAGGCAAGGTTAAAGGCAAACCAAGTTAAGAGTTGAGATTAAGGTCGAGTCAAGAGTTAGGGTTAGAGTTAAGGTTAGGCTGAAGATTAAGGTAAGGTTGGGTGGAGTTAGGGGAATGTTAAGAGTTAAAAGTTTGAATTAAGGTTAAAAATTCAAACCTAAAATTAGAGTTAAGGTTATGGTTTTAGTCGGGTTAAGGTTAAGGCTACCCCCTTAAACTTAACCTTAACACTTAACCTTAACCTAAATATGACCTTACCTTAACCAAGCTTAACCTTAACCTTAGCCTTGACCTTAACCTTAACTTTAATTTTACACTAACCTTAAGGGTTTAGTCGGGTTAAGGTTAAGGTTAAATTTAACAGGGTAGGGTTAGGTTATAGTTATGGTCAGGTTAAGGTTAAGGTTAAGATTAAGTTAAGGTTAATGTTAATGGTTTAGTCGGAATTAGGGATTGGAGATATAGTTAAAGTTAAGGTTAGGTCAAAAAGTTAGAAATTAAAATTAAATTAGGTTAAGTTTAATTGATACTAGGGTTAGGTTATAGTGGAGGTTAAGGTTAAGTTAAGGGTAATTTCAAGGTTAAGGTTAAGGTTAAGGTTTTCTCAAAGTTAGGGTTATGCTATAGTTAAGAGTTAAGATAAGGTTAAGGTTATGTTAAGGTTAAGGTTAGGTTTTTGTTGTGGATTAGTCACACGAATTGTCTGGTAGCACAAGCTTAGAAGTGTCAGTCTACTCTCTAAACTGGCCAGTAGCGAGTGAAAGTGGGGGGAGCTCAAAAGCATAAAAATTAATGGAAATAATATCTTGAAGTATGCTTTCCTGGTTAAACTAAAAAGTGAAAAACACAAATATACGAGAAGCTATATAGAGAGTTCAAATGATAATAATACGAACGATGGATTGATGGCCTCTTGTTATTAAATGTTCAAAATGGAGGGTAAATTTTACCCACTTTCCAAAGGGCCTAGAAACGTGACTCTAGGTCTCGATGCAAGGATGTTGCCTTCCAAGCTCTACCTCTAATACAATCTCACTCTCTCCCTACTGTCTTGTGGTGGACTAAGATGTTGGGTGGCAAACTATCGAGTCCTCTTTAGCTCCCGGCTACGGGCCACACACAATGTTGGTGTTGCTTGGGCAAATTTGGCCAACATAACACGCGGTCATGTTTTCTTCATCTCTTGGTGGTTTTATGTAGGTGAGATTTCGATCCTCCTTCCCTCCCTTGGTACATGATGGATGGTGACCCAAGGGAGAGGTGTGATTCCATTGTGTGCTAAAATATTCTTTTGTGTGCTCACATAATGTCTAAGGAAGCTGCGGTGGCTATCCTTAGGCGGCTTTCACATGGGTAACTATCATTTACTTGTTGTGGTCTCGAAGGTAATTTTTCGATTTCGAGAATGTGCACTTATCGGGAAAAAGGCACGCATAAGGCATTCTTCTTGAAGGATAAAAAGCGTGCATTTGAGCATTTGTGACTAGTTCAAATACGATTTTCTCAAAACCTTAGAGATTTTAAATACTTCTTGATTCCATAATGTATTCTTGTCCTGTAAATCCTTGGGCTTGACATTAATTGATGTCATCTTCGATGTACAATATTCCACTTTATTAACATTATTTTAAGGGTAAAGTTAAGGTTAAGTTTAGAGTAAGGTTAGGGTAAAGGTTAAGTTTAAGGTTAGGTTAATGTTAAGGTTAAAGGTAAGGTTAAGGTTAAGGATAAGGTCGAGAGTCAAGGTTAGCAAAGGTTAAGTTTAAGGCTAACGTTAATGGTTTGGTCAAGGTTAGGGTTAGGTTATAGTTAAGGTCAAGGTTAAGGTTAAGGGTAAGGTTATAGTTAGGTTAAGGTTAAGGTTAAGGTTAGGTTAAGGGTAAATTCAGGTTAAGGTTACGGGTCTTAACCCCAGCATTTCACTGCCAACCTAACCTTAGCCTTAACCTTAACCTTGGCAACTGCCCCTAACTTAACTAACCTTGACTTGGTGTAACGTTATCTTGGCGTAACCTTCACTATAACCCCTAACCTTGACCTTTGACCTTAACTATAACCTAACCCTAACCTTGACAAACCCTTAACATTAACGATGACAAACTTTGCTGTCAACCCTATCTTGCCATAACCTAACCTTAACACAGCATAACTGCCACGAACTTATCCTTAACCTTAACCTTAACCTAACCTTAACCTTAACCTAACTTAACCTTAACCTTGACCTTAACTTTAACTTTAACTTTATAACTAATAGTAACCTTGACCAAACCTAAGGTTAGGTTGGGGTAAGATAAGGTTAAGGTTAAGGTTAGGTTAAGTAAGTCAAGGTTAGGGTAAATTAAGGTTAAGGCTGAATAATTAAGGTTCGAGGTTAGGGAAAGGTTAAGGTGAGGTTAAGGGGGTAACGTTAAGGTTAATGTTAAGGGTTTGGTCAAGGTTAGGGTTAGGTTATAGTTAAGGTAAAAGGTTAAGGATTTAGGTTATAATAGAGGTTAAGGTTAAGTTAGGTTAAGTTAAGGTTAAGGGTAAGGTTAAGGTTAAGGGTTTGGTCAAGGTTAGGGTTAGGTTATAGTTAAGGTCGGGGGTTAAGGTTAGGTTGAGGTAAGTTAAGGTTAAGGTTAGGTTAAGGTTAAGGTTAAGGTAAAATTAAGGTTAAGGTTATGGTTATGGGAAGGTTAAGGTTAAGGTTAGGGTTAAGGTTTGGTCAAGATTAGGGTTAGGTTATAGTTAAGGTCGAGGTTAAGGTTAGGCTAAGGGTAAAGTCAAGGTTAAGGTGAGGTTAAGCTTAAGATTGGGTTAAAGGAAAAGTTAAGGTTAAGGTTAAGGGTTTGGTCAAGGTTAGGGTTAGTTGTTACGGGTTTAATCAGTTAAGGTTAAGGTTAAGGGTTTGGTCAAAGATTTACGATTAGGTTATAGTTAAGTCAAGGTTAAGGTTAGGTGAAGGTTAAGGTTAAGGTTAATGTTAAGAGATTAAGGTTAAGGTTTACATTAAGGTTAAGGCTAAGGTTAGGTTAAGGTTAAAGCTGGTAAGGGTAAGGTTAAGGTTAGGATTAGTCATACTAAGGTTAAGGTTACGGGTCAGAACATAACCTTCATATAAACTTAACCCTAACACTTAACCTAACAACCTTAACTATGCGTAACCTAACCTTGACCAAGCTTTATGACCATAACCTTAACGACTAAACCCATAACCATGGCCTTATGGGTTTATTGAAGGTTAAATTGAAGGTTAAAGGTTTGGTTAAGGTTAAGGTTAAGGTTAAGGTCAAGGTCAGGGTTAGGTTAAAGGTTAAAGGTTAAGGTTAGGTTAATGGTAAATTTAAGGTTAAGGTTAGGTTAAAGTTAAGTACAAAGGTTAGGGTGAGTTAGGGTTAAGGTTAGGGGAAGGTTAAGGTTAAATTTAGGTTAAGGTAAGGTTAAGGTTAGGTTAGGTTAAGGTAAGGTTAACGTTATAGTTGTGAATTTTAAAGGCTTAATATTACCCTTAACCTTAACCCTAACCGTAACCTTACCCCCTTAACCCTAGTCTTAACCTTAACATGAATAAACCGCGCCTTAACCTTACCTTAACCTAACTACAACATAACCTTAACCTTAACATAACCTAGCACACCCTTAACCTTAACCTTGAGAGTGCGCCTAACCCTAACAACAAACAAACCCTTAAAATTAACACTTAACTTTAGCCTTTACTTAACCTTAACCTTAGCCTTAGTAACATTAACCTTACCTTGACCTAACCTTAACCTTAACCTTAACTACCCTTAACCTTGACCTTAACTATAACCTAACCCTAACCTTGACCAAACCCTTAATAACCCTAATATTAACCTTAACCTAACATTAACCTTAGATAGCCATAAACTTAACCTTAACCTTGGGGTTAAAGTTAAAGTTAAGGTTAGGGTTAAGGTTAGGGAAGGATTAAGGTTAGAGGAAGTTTAAGGTTAAAGTCAAGATTAAGGGTAAAGTTAAAGATGAAGGTTATGTTAAGGTTAGGTTCGGATTAAGGAGTAAGGTTAGGGTTAAAGTTCGGTAAGGTTATAGTTAAGGTTAAGATAAGGTGGGGTAAGGGTAAGGTTAAGTTTAAGGTTAAGGTTAGGGTTATGGTTAGGGATAAGGTTAAGGTTAAGGTTTTGTAAATTTTAAAGGGCTGATTCTTGTTAAAGTTAAGGTTAAGGTCAAGGTTAAGGGTAACGTTAAGGTTATGTTAAGGTTAATATTAGGTTAAGGGTAAAGTTAAGGTTATGGCTAGGATAATATTAAGTTCAGGTTAGGGGAAGGTCAAGTTAAGGTTTGGTTAAGTGTAAAAAGTCAAGGTAAAGGTTAAGGTTAGTTAGGTTATAGTTAAGGTTAAGGTTTGGTCAAGAGTTGGTTAGGTTAAGGGTTAAGGTTAAGGTTAGGTTAAGGGTAAAGTCAAGGTTAAGGTTATGGTTATGGGAAGGACAGGGTTAAGGTTAAGTTAAAGGTAGGTTAGGTGAAGGACAAGGTGGGGTAAAGGGTGAGATAAGGATGCGGTTAAGGTTAGGTTAAGGTTGGGGTTAAGGTTAGATTAAAGTTAGGGTTAGGTTAGGTTAAGGGTTAAGGTTAAGTGTAATGTTAAGGTTATGGTTAAGGTTAAGTATGTGGGTAGGTTAGGTTAACGAAAAGTTAAGGTTACGGTTAGGTCAAGGTTAAGTTGGTTATAGGTAAGGTGAAGGTTGGGTTAGGCTATAGTTAAAGTTAAGGTTAAAAGTTTGTTTAAGTTAAGCTTAAGGTTAAGGTTAGGTTATGGTAAGGTTAAGATAAGTATAAGGGTGACGGGTTTAGTCAGGTTAAGGTTAAGGTTAAGCTTACGGGTTTGATCGAGTTAAGGTTATGGTAATGGGAATGTTAAGGTTAAGGTTATGGTTAAGAGTTAAGGTTGAGTTAAGGGTTTGGTTAAGGTTAAGGTTAAGGTTAAGGTTAAAGATAAGGTTTAAGGTTAAGGTCCTTAATGTTAGCATAGCATATGTATCTTAACATAACCTTAACCTTAACCAACCTTAACTTAACCAACCTTAACTATAACCTAACCCTAACCTTACCTAACCACCATGTGTAACTATGCCCTTAACCTAACCTTAACTTGTAACCTTCACATTAACCTAAACTTAACCTTATGTTACTGCCAGCCTAATATTAACATAACATTAACATTAACTTAACCTTAACCTCAAACTACCTAACCTTACCTTAACATAAAAAACCACTTTACTTACCATATAACCTAACCTTAACATAACTTTAACTATAACCTAACCTAACCTTGACCAAACATAACTTTTAAACTTAACTTAACCTTAACAACGGCCTTAACCGAACATTCACCTTAACCTTAACATTATCATTAACGCTAACCTTAACCTTAACCTTAAAATTAACCAAAGCGTCGATTTATGTAGGAACGCACGCATGAGAATAAACACATAACCATAAATACGAGAGATGCGGCGGAAATAACACTTCATTTCATTAATATTATCAAAGAAGCTGGAATTTGCTTACGGACGAGAATGGAAATAAAACTAGCTAGGGCAACGCTGGTAGCTATCTATGAGAAGAGATGTGGCGGTATGAATACGAAAGCTGAGATTGAAATGGGGCTGGGCCTTTTTATTATTGAGAAATAATGGAGAACCCTCAACATCCCAAAAACCTAACCCTAGGAGATGAAGCGCAGAAACTATGGGCCCCGTTTTGGAGGTAAATTGGTGTTTCAACTTTCGAGGGACGTAACTTTGGCATACTATCTCCGTTTGACGCACATGATACATCATTAGAAAGCTCTATCGAGAGGAATACAACTTTTGTGATGATTTTATGATCAAATCACAACAAATTTCATACCCAAAAAACATCGTTTAGGGCCTCAAAACGGCTCGGGAAGTTCGAGGACACCGAAAAGCACTTCAAAAATAGTAAGTTATGCCAAAGCGGCTTGAAAGAGATAATGGTGGAGGCCCAAGTGGAATAGGCGGGTGGCCACCAATATCCCTGGGATCCATTCCTCCCCCTTAGGAAGCAATGGTCCCCATTGCGTTAAGTTCCTCCATGAGATGAGGAAACTTCTGTTGAACTTGGTCCCTGGTGAATCACTTTCCTTGGTGCAGGAGTTGGCCAGCTTTGACAACCCGATACAGTTGGATCTTCTATTGGCGAGTGTTCTTGATTTTACATGTGGTGTACCTTGGTGGCTGTTCCATCGACTCATCTTTAACTCTGTTGGTGTGAGTTGTTCCGCAATGTCCGAGGTGTCCAGTAGAGGTGGAAAGTAAGGACGAAGGCGATCCACATTGAAGACTGGGTGCAGACCAAGGAATGGTGGAATACTAAGCTCGAAGGCATTGTTACCTACAGCCTTGGTGATGGTGTACGGCCCGTATCGGAGCGGGCGAAGCTTGCGGTGAGGTCCGGTGAGGCGCTCCTTCTGCAAATGTAGCCATACTTTGTCGCCCACCTGGAAGTGGTGTGGCACCCGGTGTTGATCATGGCGCTGCTTGTACTTCGCATTGGCTCTGTCCAATATATCATGAACCTGTTGGCAGTGTGTTGAGTAAGCTCGATGAAGCTACTCACTTTGTCAACTTGGTGGACAATTAGCTGGAATTGGCTGGCTTCGGTTGACAGCGGCATGGCTATGTCAATGGGACATAGTGGCTGAAATCCCAAGCCCACCTGAAAGGGGCTATGGCCAATTGAACTGTGGAGAGCCCGGTTATAATTGTGTTGTACATAGGGGAGGCTCTCGTCCCATGTGCGTGGATGCTTTGAGTTGTACATGCGCAGAATGTGTACAATCATTCTGTTGACGACCTCTGTCTGGCCATCTGTTTGGGGATGGAAAGCTGTGGACTTGGTGAGCTTTGTGTCCAACATTGACCGGAGGCTGGACCAAAATGTGCTGAGGAACCTGCTATCTCGATCTGATATGATAGACTGTGGGATCCCAAAGTGCACCCACACTCGTTCAAAGAAGAGTTTAGCAGTGGCTTCTGCTGTGATATTCTTCTTCCAGGCCGCCATGATGGCCATCTTCGAGAATCTGTCAACGACCACGAAAACACAGTCATTTCCATTCTTAGTAGAAGGCAGGCCCGACATGTAATCCATGGAGATGGATTCCCAAAGTCGACTAGGGGTAGGTAGTGGAGTATATAGGCCTTGCTTCTTGATGGTCGGTTTGGCAATGGCACAAGCAGTGCAGGATCTGATGGGCTTCTCGACATCCTTTCGAAGGTTCGGCCAATAGAAATACTTCTACAATATTGCTACTGTTTTCTCGACCCCAAAATGCCCAGCGACTCGACTGTAGTGTGCTTCCCATATCATCTTGGCACGCTCGCTTGAAGGAACACAAAGGTGTCCCAGGTGACATAAAAGTGCATCTTGGAGGTGAAAATTTGGAACTTGCTTACCCCCCAAGAGTGCCTTTTAAGTGTGGCCGAATTCTGGGTCACTCTCATAGAGAAGCGGCCAATCAGAAGTCTCGTTCCCACAAGAGTTGAGCACGGTGGTGAGCGCCACGATCGGTGGTCGGCTGAGGCAGTCTGCAACATGATTGGTGCTACCCTTCTTATACTTGATGTTCAAATGAAACTGTTGCAGATATGTGGACCATTTATGATGGCATTCTGCAACTTCCCTTGTGTCTATGAACTACGGGGCCGGTGGTGTGTGTGGATGATTGTTCCTTCCCAAAGTGTAATGCTTCCATTGTACGTGGAAACTGCAGTAGGTACATTTCTTTTGCTGTCATAGGTGGGATACTTGCGAACTGTCTCAGACAATGTCTCACTGTGATATGCCACTGGATGTCCCTGTTGAGTAAGAACTGCCCCAATAGCATAGTCAGAGGCATCTGTCTCGATCTCAAATACATTCTTTATAATCTGGTAAGGTAGTCTTGGGGCGAGCAGTTATTTTCAATTCTACGAACGCCTTCTGTTGAGATTCCGACCAACAGAATTTTGCTTTCGCTCCTCCCTTGGTGACTTGACTCAAGGGCCAAGTGATATGAGAGAATCCCAACACGAACCTGCGGTAGAAATTAGCAAGACCTAGAAAGTTGCGAAGCTCTGTTAGGGTGGTTGGGCTGGCCAATCCCGAATGACTTGGATCTTGGCTGGATCCACATGCACCCCCCTTTCATCAATAATGTATCCCAGATATTGGACCTGGGTCATGCCAAACGTGCACTTCTCCAAATTGGCACACAACTTGTGTTGCCGTAGTGTTTGGAGGACTTGTCGGATGTGATGAAGGTGCTCTTCCCAAGTGTTGCTGAAGATCAGAATGTCATCCAAGTACACCACTATGAATGAGTTGGTGAATGGCCACAAGATGTCGTCCATCATCCTCATGAAGGTTGCGGGAGCATTCGTCAACCCGAAAGGCATGACCAGCCATTCAAAAAGGCCTTCCTTAGCTTTGAAGGCAGTATTCCACACATCAGAGGGTTCAATTGGTACCTGGTGATACCCAGACTTCAGGTCAATCTTACTGAAATATTTTGCACCTTGGAGCTGGTCCAGAAGGTCATCAATCCGTGGGATTGGGTACCTATTCCAGATAGTGATCTTGTTCAGCGCCCGATAGTCAATAAAGAGTCTCCACGTCCCATCCTTCTTCTGTACCAACATGATCGGGCTCCCACAGGGTGATGAAATTGGTCTAATGTGACCTTTCTGCAACAACTCCTGAATCTGCCTCTTGATTTCATCATTTTCCAGAGTAGAGTGTCGATAGATCGGTCCATTGGGTAGCAGCACACCTGGGGTCAGATCAATCGGGTGCTTGACCTGGCAGTGCAGAGGAACCCCTGTGGGTGAGGTGAAGATGTCCCCGTACTCCTCCACGACCTTATCCATTTGTTGTTGTCGTGCAGAGGGGCCCTGTCTGGAAGTCGTGGCCACAGTCTTCTTCTTGCCCTGGGGGCGGATCATCAGGAAAACGAATTTCCTGGTTTGGGAAATGAGCTTACTACATTGTTTTGCAGTAACCAAAGAGATAGTCGTAGGAGGTGGTACCTCTGGTATCCTGTACAACTTATTTCCCAAAGTAATAATAACAGCACGAGGTCGAGACTCATACACCGCATGACGCTTCCACAAGTATGGTTGTCCTAATAATACATCAGAAACATCAATAGGAGCAACGTCACATAATACCTCATCCGTGAAGGGCTTGATGCTATAGGGAAGGCGGCACTGCTGGCTGACGCGGAGATCTCGTCCTTAGTGAAGCCACCCGATGGTGTATGGATGTGGGTGAGCTGTGGTCGGCAAGCCCAACCGCTTCACGACGTCTGCTGAAATGAGGTTCTTTTGGCTCCCATTATCGACAATGAACTGTACAGGGGAGCCCTTTACCCACATCTGGGAGTGGAAGAGACGTTCCTCCTCCTCTGGATCTTCCGGTTCCTCCTTCTGGACCTTTGTAGTGGCAACAGTGGCATTGGGCTCCGCATCAATAATATGTTTCCCTTTTTCATTCCCCTTTTCAGGTTCTGATTTGGAGTCGGAGCATGCATCTGACTCAGAAGCCCTCATCTCGGCCACTAGTGACTGCTTGGCCCGACACTCACTTGTGTTGTGAGTGGAGCTCTTATGGAACTCACACCACTTTCCCGTGTCCTTCTTTGGCTTTACGGTGTTGTTATTTTCTTGTGGCTTTGGTGGGTTGTCTTTAGCCGCCATGCCTTGGCTCTGTCCTTTGTTCTACGGTTTGGAAGCACCTTTTCCTTGCTTTTGATTCGCAGATCCAAAGTCTCGCTTCTTCTGTTTGAATTTCTGCTCAATCTTGGCAGCATACCGGTATGCCGTACCAAGTGAGGAGATGTCGAGGAACTCCATTTCCTCCTGAATGTATCTGTGTAGACAACTGCGATACTTTAGCACCAAATGTTTCTCTGAATCTTTGATACCCAACTTTGTGCGCGGGGTATGGAACAGATTCGTCAGCTCGTGCACATCTTGATCCCTTTGTTGTCGCAGCGTGGTCCATTGTATGTACTTGTCCTCATAGCTCCCCACGGGATAGTACTGTTCCTTGACGGCGTCTCGGAAAGAATTCCAAGTTGGTACGGCCGAGAACAGAGCGGGTTCTGTCTGGTCCTTGTTCTCACAGTAGGTTTCCCACCAGTCCTTAACATGGGGGTAGCTTTGAGGAGTGCAAAAATAATCTTCTCCCGGTCTGAAAAGTCATGAACAGAGAAATATCCTTCTAATAGATTCAACCATCTATCTATGGCATCTACGTCTATTTGACCCTCAAATATGGGAATGTCAAAATTTACTTGTACCTTAAAGGGAGTCGCAACTCCAGAGTGGCTACTGGATGCAGATGCGCCGCCAGTGGGCAGCCGTTGAAGGATCTGAGCAAAGCTATCCATCATTGCGTTCCTTTGTTTTTCGAGGGCCTCCTCGAGCAATATTTTGATAGGATCTCCTGCTCCCTCATCTTTCTTTTTGTCCCCCATGGGCGTCCGTCGAGGTTTGCGAGGCTGATCTTGCAAAGGTTCCACCAGATCAAGCCCTAGCTCCTTATACCCCGACCTCGTTGGGGACATGCAAAGAAGGATCGAGAAAAACCAGACCGCTCTGATACCACTGATCCGGATTTATGCAGGAACGCAACAGAATAAACACATAACCATAAATACAGAGATGCAGCGGAAATAACACTTCATTTCATTAATATCAAGAACTGAAATTTTCTTACAGACAGAATGGAAATAAAACTAGCTAGGGCGCTGGTAGCTATCTCTGAGAAGAGATGTGGCGGCTACAGGCCTCTGAACTGAGTTACAATGAGGCTTGAGGGCCTATTTATTATTGAGAAACAATGGATAACCCTCAACATCCCAAAAACCTAACCCTAGGAGATGAAGCGCCAAAACTATGGGCCCCGTTTGGGTAAATTGGTGTTTCAACTTCCCAGGGACGTAACTTTGGCATACTATCTCTGTTTGATGCACATGATACATCATTAGAAAGCTATATCGGTCAGGTTAAGGTTAAAGGTTAAGGTTAAGTTTAAGGTTAAGGTTAAGGTTAGGTTAAGGTTAAGGTATGGTTAAGTTAATGGTAAAGTTAAGGTTAAGGTTAAGGTTAAGGTTAAGGGTAAGATACGGTTAAGGGTTAAGGTTAATCTTAACCTGACCTTAACCTTAACTTTACCCTTAACCTAACCTTAACCTTAACCTAACTTTCATCTTAACCTTGACTTTAACCTTAACCTTCCCCTAACCGTAGCCCTAACCTTAACCTTAACCTTAAGCTTCCCACAACCACAAACTTAACCTTGACTTTGCCCTTAACCTAATCGTAAGGGTTTGGTCAAGGTTATGGCTAAGGTTAAGGTTACGAGTTTAGTTAGGTTAGGGTTATAGTTAAGGTCAAGGTTAAGGTTAGCCTTACCCTTACCTTAACCTTACACTTAACCTTAACCTTAACCTTGACCTTAACCTTACCCTTAAACTTATCTTAACCTTAACCTAACCTTAACCTTAACTTTACCCTTAACCTTACCTTAACCATAACCTTGACCTAACCTTAGCCTTAACCTTGCCTTTTACCTTATCTTAATGTTACCTTAGCCATAACCTTAACCTTGACCTTAGCTATAACCTAACCCTAACCTTGACCAAACACTTAACCTTAACCTTGACCTTAACTTTACCCTGAACCTTAACCTTAACTATAGCCTAACCCTAACCTTAACCCTAACCTTAAACTTAAGCTTAACCTTAATCTTAACATTAAGTTTAACCTTAACCTTCCCCTAACCTTAACCCTAACCTAAACCTGAACCTGAACCTAACTTGCACCATAACCTTAACCTTAAATTTACCCTTAACCTAACCTTAATGTTACCCTAACCATACTAATCCTGTAACCTTAAACTTAACCTTAAACTTACCCTTAACCTTAACCTGACTAAACCCACAACCTTAACCTTAACCTTACCTTGAACTTAACTATAAGCTAACCCTAACCTTGACCAAACCCTTAACCTTAACCTTAACCTTAACCTTTACCCTAACCTTAACCTAACCTTAACCTTAACTTTACCTTAATGTTGACTTTACCCTTAACCTAACCTTAACGTTAACCTTATCTTAACCTTAACCTTAACCTAACCTTAACCTTAACTTTACCCTTAAACTTAACCTTAACCTTAGCCTAACCATAACCTTAACCTTAACCTAACCCTAACCTTAACTTTACCCTTAACCTAACCTTAACCTTAACCTAACCCTAACCTTAACTTTACCCTTAACCTAACCTTAAACATAACCTTAAACTTAACCTTATCTTAACCTTAACCTAACCTTAACCTTATCTTTAACCTTAGCCTAACCCTAACCTTGACTAAACACGTAAACTTAACCTCAACCTTTAACATTACCCTAACCTTAACCTTCACCTGAACTTTACCCTTAACTTAACCTAACTATAGCCTAACCTTAAACTTAACTTCACCCTTGACTTAACCTTAACCTTAACTTTAACCTTAACTTAACCTTGACGTTGACCAAACCCTTAACATTAACCTTAACGTTGACCTTAAATTTAACATTAACCTTAACCTTAAACTTAATCTTCACCTTAACTATAACCTAACCCTAACCTTAGGTTAAGTTCAAGGTTAGGTTAAGGAAAAAATTAAGGTTAAGGTTAAGGTTAATGTTACGTTGAAGGTTAAGGTTAAGGTTAAGGTTATGTTATAGTGAAGGTGATAGGAAGGTTAAGGTTTGGTCAAGGTTAGAGTTAGGTTATAATTAATTTCGAGGTTAAGGTTAGGTTAAGATTAAGGTTACGGGTTTATTCAGGTTAAGGTTAAGGTTAAGATTAAGGTTAGGTTAAGGGTAAATTCAAGGTTAAGGTTATGGTTATGGGAAGGTTAAGGGTAAGGTTAAGGGGTTAAGGTTAGGTTGAGGTAAAGTCAAGGTTAAGGTTAAGTTAAAGTTAAGGTTAAGGTTATGGTTATGGTTATGGGAAGGTTAAGGTTAAGGTTTAGGTTATAGTTATGTTCAAGGAGAAGGTTAAGTTTATGTTTATGGTTAATGTTAAGGTTAGGTAAAGGTTAATGTTAAGGGTAGGTTATAGTGAAGGTTAAGGTTAAGACCCATAACCTTAAACCCTGACCTTAACCTAACATTAAACTTAATCTTATCTTAACCTTAACCTTAACCTAACTATAACCTTACCTTAAACTCACTTAACCACAACCTTAACCTTAACCTTAATGTTAAACTTAACCTTAACGTTAGGTTAAAGTTAATGGTAAGGTTAGGGTAAAAGTTCAAGTTAAGGGTTTGGTCAAGGTTAGGGTTAGGTTATAGTTAATGTCAGGTTAAGGCTAAGGTTAATATTAGGTTATGGATAAGGTTAGGTTAAGGTTAAGGGTAAATATAAGGTTATGGTTAAGGTTAAGGTTAGGGTTAGGTTATAGTTAAGGTTAAGGTTACGTTAAAGGTAAAGTTAAGGTTAAGGTTAAGGTTTGGTAAGGTTAAGGTTAAGGTGAAGGATAAGGGTAAGGTTAAGGTTAAGTTTAAGTTTAAGGTTAAGGTTAGTTTAAGGTTAATTCTAATTTTAAGGGTTTGGGAAGGTTAATTTTATACGTTAGGTTATAGTTAATGTTAAGGGTAAGGTTAGGGTTAAGGTTAGGGTAAGGTTAAGATTAGGTTAAGGGTAAGGTTACGGTTAACTGAACCTTATATTAACCTTAACCTTAACCTTAAATTTACCTTTAACCTTACCCTTAACCTAAACCTTTACCCTAACCTTACCCTAACCTTAACCTTAACCTTAACCTTGACCTTGACCTTGACCTTGACCTTGACCTTAACCATAACCAAAACCTTAACCTTAACCGTAACCTTAAAGATAAGGTTAATGTTAAGGGTTCAGTCAAGGTTAGGGTTAGGTTATAGTTAAGGTTAAGGTTAGGTTAAGGTTAAGGTTATAGGATTAGTCACATTAAGGTTGTGGTTAAGGTTAGGTTAAGGTTAATGTTATGGTTAAAGTTAATATTAGGTTAATATTAAGGTTAAGGTTAGGATAAGGTTAAGATTAGGTTAAGGTTAAGGTTAACGTTAAGGTGAAGGGTTTGGTCAAGGCTAGGGTTAGGTTAAGGTTAAGGTTATGGTTAGGTTAAGGTTTTTTTAGGTTAAGGTTAAGGTTAAGTGTTATGGGTTTACTCAGGTTAAGGTTAAGCTTAAGGTGAAGGTTAAGGGTAAGGTTAAGTTTAAGGTTAAGGTCAATGTCAAGGTTAAGGTTAAGGTTAGGGTTAGGTTAAGGGTAAGGTTATAGTTAAGGTTAAGGTTAAGTTAAGTTAAGTTAAGATTAAGGTTAAGGTTAAGGTTAAGGTTAAGGTTAGTTGAAGGTTAAGGTTAGGTTAAGGGTGATGTTAAGGTTATGGTTAGGGTTAAGGTTAAGGTAAGGTTAGGGTTAGGTTAAGGTTAAGGTTAGGTAAAGGTTAAGGTTAAGGTTAAGGTTAGGTAAGGGTAAGGTTAAGGTTAAGGTTAAGTTTATGGTTATGGTTAAGGTTATGTTAACGGTAAAGATAAGGTTAAGGTTAGGTTAAGGTTAAGGCTAAGGTTACGGGTTTAGTCAGGTTAAGGTTAAGGTTATGGTTAAGGGTAAGGTCAAGGTTAAGCTTAATTTTATGGTTATGGGAAGGTTAAGGTTAAGGTTATGGCTAAGGTTAAGGCTAAGGGTTTTGTTAATGTTAGGGTTAGGTTATATTTAAGGTCAAGGTTAAGTTTAAGGTTAAGGGTAAGGTTAAGGTTAAAGTTAAGTTTAAGGTCAAGATTAAGGTTAAGATTAGGTTAAGGGTAAGGTTAAGGTTAAAGTTAAGCTTAAGGTTAAGATTAAAGTTAAGATTAGGTTAAGGGTAAGGTTAAGGTTAGGTTAAGTTAAGTTTAAGGTTAAGGTTAATGGTTTGGTAAGGTTAAGGTCAAGGTTAAGTTAAGGTTAACGTCAGGTTAAGGTTATGTTTATGTTAAGGTTAGGTTAAGGTTAAGGTTAAGGGTTTAGTTAAGGTTAAGGTTAGTTTAAGGTTAAGGGTAATGATAAGGGTTCATTAAAGGTTAGGGTTAGGTTATAATTAAGGTCAAGGTTAAGGTTAGGTTATAGTGAAGGTTAAGGTTAATACCTGTAACCTTAACCTTAACCATAACCTTAACCTTAACCTTAACCATAACCATAACCTTAACCTTAACCTTAACCTTGAATTTACCCTTAACTTAACCTTAACCTTAACCATACCTTAACCTAACTTAACCTTAACATTGACCTTGACCTTAACCTTAACCTTAACTTTACCCTAACCTTACGGGTTTAGTCAGGTTAACGTTAAGGTTAAGGGTTTGGTCAAGGTTAGGGTTAGGTTGAGGTTAAGGTTAAGGTTAGTTCAAGGGTAAAGTTAAGGTCAAGGTTAGAGTTAAGGCTAGGGGAAGGTTAAGGTTAAAATGAAGGTTAAGCTGAAGGTTAAGGGTAAGGTTAAGGTTAAGGTCAAGGTCAAGGATAAGGTTAAGTTATGTTAAGGTAAGTTTAAGGTTATGGTTAGGTTAAGGTTAAGGTCAGGTTAAGGTTAAGGTTAAGGTTAAGATTAGGTTAAGGGTAAAATTAAGGTTAAGGTTAGGTTAGGGTCGGGGTTAAGGTTAGGTTAACGGTAAAGTCAAGGTTAAGGTTAGGTTAAGGGTAAGGGTTTGGTCAAGGTTAATTTTAGGTTATAGTTAAGGTCAGGTTAAGGTTAAGGTTAAGGGTTTGGTTAAGGTTAGGATTAGCTTATAGTTAATGTTAAGGTTAAGGTTAAGGGTAAAGATAATGCTATGGTTAAGGTTAAGGTTAGTGTTAGGTTATAGTTACAGTTAAGATTAGGTTAAGGGTAAAGTTAAGGTTAAGGTTAGGGTTAAGGTTAGGGGAATGTTTTAGTTAAGGTTAAGGTTAAGGTTAGGTTAAGGTTAAGGTTAGGTTAAGGTTAAGGATTAGGTTAAAGCTAAGGTTAAGGTTAGGTTAGATTAAGGTTAAGGTTAAGGGTTTGGTCAATGTTAGGGTTAGGTTATAATTAAGGTTAGGTTAAGGTTAGGTTAAGAGTAAATTCAAGGTTAAGGTGAAGGTTAAGGTTACGGGTTTAGTCAGGTTAAGGTTAACGTTAAGGGTTTGGTTAAGGTTAGGGTTAGGTTAAGGTTAAGGTTAAGGTTAGGTTAAGGGTAAAGTCTAGTTTAAGGTTATTGTTAAGGTTAAGGGTAAGATAACGTTAAGGTTAATGTTAAAGGGGTAATGTTAAGGTTAAGGTTAAGGTTAAGGTGACTGTTAGGTGAAGGTGAAGGCTACAGTTAGGTCAAGGTTGAGGTTAAGGTTAATTTAAGGTTAAAGGTAATATAAGGTCAAGGTTAAGATTACATTTAAGATTAGGTTAAGTATAAAGTCAAACCCTAACTTTAACCTTATGTTTAACCTTAACCTTTCCCTAACCTTAACCCTAACCTAAACCTTAACCTTAACGTTAGCCTAAACTTAACCATAACCTTAACCTTAACTTTACCCTTAAACTAACCTTAAAATTACCCTAACCATAACCTTAACTTTAGTCTTAACCTAATCTTAACCTTAACCTAACCTTAACCTTGAATTTACCCTTAACCTTAACCTTAACTTAACCTTTACCTAATCTTAACCATAACCTTAACCTTAAACTTAACCTTAACCTTAACCATAACCTAACCTTAACCTTGACCTTAACTATACCCTAACCCTAACCTTGACTAAACCCTTGACCTTAACCTTAACCTCACTAAAACCGTAACCTTAAGTTTGAGGTTAAGGGTTTGGTTAGGTTACGAGTTAAGGTTAAGGTTAAGGTTAAGGGTTTGGTCAAGGTTGAGGATAGATTAAGGTTAGGCTAAGGTTAATGTTAAGGTTAAGGTTATGGTTATGGTTATGGTTAAGGTTAGGTTAAGGTTAAGGGTGAATGTTAAAGTCAAGTTTAAGGTTAAAGTTATGGTTAATTTTAGGTTAAGGTTAAGGTTAAGGTTAGGTTATAATGAAGGTTAAGGTTAAGAACTGTAACCTTATCCTTGACCTTACCCTTAATCTTAACCTTAACCTTAAATTTGATAACCCCATAACCTTAACCTTAACCTCAAATGTAACTTTAACCTTAACTATAGCCTGACCCTAACCTTGACAAAACCCTAATCTTAACCATAACCCTAACCCTAACCTTAACCCTAAACCTAACCCTAACCCTAACCTTATCCATAACCCTAACCTTACCCTTAACCTTGACCTTAACCTTAACTTAACCTAACCTTAACCTTGACCTTAACTATAACCGAACACTAACCTTGACCAAACCCTTAACCTTAACCTTATCCTCCTTAAACTTAACCTAACTAAACCAGTAACCTTAACCTTAACCTTAACCTTGACCTTGACCCCTTAACCTTAATCTTAACCTAATCTTAACCTTAACTAAAACCTAATCCGAACCTTAACCAAACCCATAACATTAACCTTAACCTTAACCTTAACCTCAACCTTAACCATAACCCTAACCTTAACTTAACCTTAACCTAACCTTAACCTTAACCTTAATCTAACTTTAACCTTAACTTAACCTTAACCTTAAGCTTAACCTAACTATAACCTTACCCTTAACCTTAACCTTGATATTAAATATAACCTATCCCTAACCTTGACCTTAACCTTAACCTTAACCTAACATTGACCTTAACTTTACCTTAACCTTGAATTTACCCTTAAACTAACCTTAACCTTAACGTAACCCTTAACCTTTACCAAACATTTAACATTAACTTTACCCTTAACCTTAACCTAACCTTAACCTTGACTTCACCCTTAACATAATCTTCACCTTGACCTTAACCTGAGGTTAAGATTATGGTTAAGGTTAAGGGTAAGGTTAAGGATATGGTTAGGGTTAAGTTTAAGGTAAGGTTAGGATTAGGTTAAGGTTAAGGTTAGGTTAGGTTAAGGGTAGGTTAAGGTTAATGTTAATGTTAAGGTAAGGTTAATGTTAATGTTAAGGTTATGGTTAGGGTTAAGGTTAAGGTTAGGTTAAGGTGAAGGTTAGGTTAAGGTTAAGGTTAAATTTAAGGTTAGGTTATGGGTAAGGTTAGGATTATAGTTAAGGTAAGGTCAAGGCTAAGGTAAGGTCAAGGTTAAGGTTAAGGTTAGGTTAAGGTTAAGGTGAAGGTTAGAGGTTTAGTCAGGTTAAGGTTAAGGTCAAGGTTAAGGTTAGGTTATAGTGAAGGTTAAGGTTAATGGTAAGGTTAGGGTAAAAGTTCATGTTAAGGTTAAAGTTAAGGGTTTCGTCAAGTTTAGGGTTAGGTTGAGGTTAAGGGTAAGGTTAGGTTAAGGCTAAATTTAAGGTTAAGGTTAGGGGTAAAGATAGGGTAAGGCTAAGGTTAAGGTCAAGGTCAAGGTTAAGGTTAAGTTAGGTTAAGGTAAGGTTAAGGTTATGGTTAGGTTATGGTTAAGGTTAAGGTTAGGTTAAGCTTAAGAATAGGTTAAGGGTAAAGTTAAGGTTAAGGTTAGGTTAAGGTCAGGGTTAAGGTTAGGTTAGGGGTAAAGTCAAGGTTAAGGTTAGGTTAAGGATAAGGGTTTGGTCAAGGTTAAGGTTAGGTTATAATTAAGGTCAGGTTAAGTTGAAGGTTAAGGGTTTGGTCAAGGTTAGGATTAGGTTATAGTTAAGGTTAAGGCTAAGGTTAAGGGTAAAGATAATGTCATGTTTAATGTTAAGGTTAGGGTTAGGTTATAGTTAAGTTTAACATTAGGTTAAGGGTAAAGTTGAGGTTAAGTTTAGGGTCAAGGTTAGGCAAAGGTTTTAGTTAAGGTTAAGGTTAGGTTAAGGCTAAAATAAGGTTAAAGATCAGGTTAAGGTTAATATTAAGGTTAGGTTAAGGGTAAAGTTCAGGTTAGGCTAGGTTAAGGTTAAGGTTAGGTTAAGGTTAAGTTTAAGGGTTTTTTCAAGGTTAGGGTTAGGTTATAATTAAGTTTAGGCTAAGAATAGGATAAGGGTAAATTCAAGGTTAAGGTGAAGGTTAAGGGTAAGGTTAAGGTTAATGTTAAGGTTACAGGTTTAGTCAAGTTAAGGTTAAGGTTAAGGGTTTGGTCAAGGTTAGGGTTAGGTTAAGGTTAAGGTTAAGGTTAGGTTAAGGGTAAAGTCAAGTTTAAGGTTATGGTTAAGGTTAAGGGGAAGATAAATTTAATGTTAATGTTAAGGTTAAGGTTAAGGGGGTAAGGTAAAGTTAAGGTTACGGTTAGGTGAAGGTGAAAGATATGGTTAGGTCAAGGTTAAGGTTAAGGTTAAGGTGAAGTTAAAGTTAAGGGTAATACAAGGTTAAGCTTAGGATTAAGCTTAATATTAGGTTTAGGATAAAGTAAAACTTTAATCTTAACCTTATTTTTAGCCTTAACCTTCCCCTAACCTTAACCCTAACCCGAACCTTAACATTAACCTTAACCTAACCTTAACCATAACCTTAACCTTAATTTTACCCTTAAACTAACCTTAACCTTACCCTAACCATAACCTTAACTTTACCCTTAACCTAATCTTAACCTTAACCTAACCTTAAACTTGACTTTACCCTTAACCTAACCTTAACCTTACCTTAACCTTTACCTAACCTTAACCTTAACCATAACCATAACCTAAACCTTAACCTTAACTTTAACCTAACCTTAACCTTGACCTTAACTATAACCTAACCCAAACCTTGACCAAACCCTTAACCTTAACCTTAACCTGACTAAACCCATAAACTTAACCTTAACCTCACCCTTAAACTTAACTTATCCTTAACCTTAACCTTAACCATAATATTAACCTTGGGTTAAGGTTAAGGTTATGGGTAAGGTTAGGGTTATGGGTAAAGGTTAAGTTTAAGGCTACGGGTTTAGTCAAGTTAAGGTTAAGGTTAATGGTTAGGTTCTAGTTAAAGTCAAGGTTAAGGTTATGCTTATGGTTAAAGTTAGGTTAAGGTTAAGGTAAAGGTGAAGGTTAAGGTTTGGTTAAGGTTAAGGTCAAGGTTAAGGTTGAGGTTATGGTTTAGCTTAGGTTAAGGTTCAGGCTAAGGTTAAGGTTGAGGTTAGGTTATAGTTAAGGTTAAGGTTAAGACCCATAACCTTATCCTTGACCTTACCCTTAATCTTAACGTTAACCTTAACCTTACTAACCTTGTAACCTTAACCTCAACCTTAACTATAACCTAACCCTAACCTTGATAAAACCCTAAATTTACCCTTAACTTTACCCTTAACCTAACCTTAACCTTAAATCTACCCTTAACCTAATCTTAACCTTAGCCTTAACTTAACCTAACCTTAAACTTAACCTTAACTGTAACCTAACACTAACATTCACCAAACCCTTAACCTTAACCTTATCTTAACCTTATTCAAACCTTAACCAAACTATAACCTTACCCTTAACCTTAACCTTGACCTTAACTATAACCTACCCCTAACCTTGACCAAACCCTTAACCTTAACCTGACTAAACCCATAACCTTAACCTTAACATTGCCCCCTTAACCTTAATCTTAACCTAATCTTAAACTTAACTAAAACCTAACTGTAAGCTTAACCTTAACCTTAACCCTAACCCTAATCTTAACCTTAACCTTAACCTTAACCATAACCCTAACTTTAACCTAACCCTAACCTTAACCTTAACCTAACTTTAACCTTAACCTAACCTTAACATTAACCTTAACCTAACTATAACCTTACCCTTAACCTTAACCTTCACATTAACTATAACCTATCCCTAA
Source organism: Pinus albicaulis (assembly GCA_034641835.2). Classification (NCBI taxonomy): domain Eukaryota; kingdom Viridiplantae; phylum Streptophyta; class Pinopsida; order Pinales; family Pinaceae; genus Pinus; species Pinus albicaulis. The sequence continues at coordinate 681,562 of JAXQQM020069140.1, read as the reverse complement.
CCTTGACCTTAACCTTAACCTTAACCTTAAACTAACCTTAACCTTAATGTTACCTTAACCTTGACTTTACCCTTAAACTAACCTTTACCTTAACCTAACCTTTAACCTTGACCAAACATTTAACATTAACCTTAACATTAACTTTACCCTTAACCTAATCTTAACCTTAACCTAACCTTAACCTTGACTTTACCCTTAACATAACCTTAACCTTGACCTTGACCTAAGGTTAAGATTATGGTTAAAGTTAAAGGTAAGGTTAAGGATAAGGTTAGGGTTAAGGTTAGGGTAAGGTTACGGTTACGTTAACGTTAAGGCTAGGTTAGGTTAGGTTAAGGTTAAGGTTAAGGTTAAGGTTAAGGTTAGGTTAAGGTGAAGGTTAGGTTAAGGTTAAGGTTAAGGTTAAGGTTAAGGTTATGGGTTTGGTCAAGGTTAGGGTTAGGTTATAGTTAAGGTCAAGGTTAAGGTTAGGTTATAGTGAATGTTAAGGTTAAGATAAGGCTAAGGTTAAGGTTAAGGTTATGGTTAAGGTTAAGGTTAACGTTAGGTAAAGGTTAAGGTTAAGGTTAATGTTAAGGGTTTGGTCAAGGTAAGGGTTAGGTTATACTTAAGGTTACGGGTTTATTCAGGTTAAGGTTAAGGTTAAGGTTAAGAGTAAGGTTAGGTTAAGGGTAAATTTAAGGTTAGGGGTAAATTCAATGGTTTAGTCAGGTTAAGGTTAAGGTTTAGGGTTTGGTCAAGGTTAGGGTTAGGTTCAAGTTATGGGTTTAGTCATGTTAGGGTTTGGTTTAAGGTTAAGGTTATGGTTAAGGTTAAGGTTAAGGGTAAAGTCAAGGTTAAGGTTAAGTTTAAGTTTAGGTTAAGGGAAAACTTAAGGTTAAGGTTAAGGTTTGGTCAAGGTTAGGGTTAGGTTATAGTTAAGGTTAAGATAAGGTTAAGTTAACATTAAGGTTAAGGTTATGGTTAAGGTTAATGTTAGGTTAAGTTAAGGTTAAGGTTAAGGTTTGGTCAAGGTTAGGATTAGGTTATAGTTAAAGTTAAGGTTAAGGTCAAGGTTAAGGGTAAGGTTAAGGTTAGGTTAAGGTTAATATTAGGTTAAGGGTAAAGTTAAGATTATGGTTAGGGTAAGGTTAGGGTTAAGGTTAGAGGAAGGTTAAGGTTAAGGTTAGGTTAAGGGTAATGTCAAGGTTAAGGTTAGGTTAAGGGTGAGGGTTTTCTCAAGGTTAGGGTTTCATTATTGTTAAGGTCAAGTTAAGGTTAAGGTTAAGGTTTTGGTCAAGGTTAGGGTTAGGTTATAGTTAAGGTTAAGGTTAAAGTTAGGGAAAGGTTAAGGTTAATGTTAAGGATTTGGTCAAAGTTAGGGTTAGGTTATAGTTAAGGTTAAGGTTAGGTTAAGGTTAAGATTAAGGTTAAGGTTAAGGTTACGGGTTTATTCAGGTTAAGGTTGAGGTTAAGGTTAGGTTAAGGTTAAGGTTAGGTTAATTTTAAGGTTAAGGTTAAGGTTAATGTTATGGTTAAGGTTAATATTAAGTTAAGGTTAAGGCTAAGGTTAGGATAAGGTTAACATAAGGTTAAGGTTAAGGTTAAGGTTAGGTTAAGGTTAAGGGTGAAGGTTAAGGGTAAGGTTAAGGTTAAAATCAAGGTTAAGATGAAGGTTAGAGGAAGGTTAAGGTTAATGTCAAGGTTAAGCTGAAGTTTAAGGGTAAGGATAGGGTAAGGCAGAGGTTAAGGTCAAGGTCAAGGTTAAGGTTAAGGTTAAGTTAAGTTAAGGTTAAGGTTACAGTTAGGTTAAGGTTAAGGTTTAGGTTAAGGGTAAGATTAGGTTAAGGGTAAAGTTAAGGTTAATGTTAGGTTAAGGTCAAGGTTAAGGTTAGGTTAAGGGTAAATTCAATGTTAAGGTTAGGTTAAGGGTAAATGATTAGTCAAGGTTAAGGATAGGTTATAGTTAAGGTCAGGTTAAGGTTAAGGTTAAGGGTTTGGTCAACGTTAGGATTAGGTTATAGTTAAGGTTATGGTTAAAGTTAAGGGTAAAGATAATGTTAAGGTTAGGGTTAGGTTATAGTTAAGGTTAATATTAGGTTAACGGTAAAGTTAAGGTTAGGGTTAGGGTTAAGGTTAGGGGAAGGTTTTAGTTAAGGTTAAGGATAAGGTTGGGTTAAGGTTAAGGATCAAGCTAAGGTCAAGGTTAAGGTTAGGTAAAGGGTAAAGTTAAGGTTAGGTTAGGTTAAGGTTAAGGTTAGGTTAAGGTTAAGGTTAAGGTTAAGGTTAAGGGTTTGGTCAAGGTTAGGGTTAGGTTATAGTTAAGGTTACGTTAAGGTTATGTTAAAGTCAAGGTTAAGTTAAAGGTTAGGGGAAGGTTAAGGTTAAAGTCAAGGTTAAGCTGAAGGTTGGGGGTAAGGATAGGGTAAGGTTAAGGTTAAGGTCAAGGTCAAGGTCAAGGTCAAGGTTAAGGTTAAGTTAGGTTAAGGTAAGGTTAAGGTTACAGATAGGTCAAGGTTAAGGTTAGGTTAAAATTAAGTTAAGGTTAGGTTAAGGTTAATATTAGGTTAAGGGTAAAGTTAAGGTTAATGTTAGGTTAAGATCAGTTTTAAGGTTAGTTTAAGGATAATGTCAAGGTTACGGTTAGGTTAAGGGTAAGCGTTTGGTCAATGTTAAGGTTAGGTTATATTTAAGGTCAGGTTTAAGTGAATGTTAAGGGTTTGGTCAAGGTTAGGATTCGATTATAGTTAAGGTTAAGGTTAAGGTTAAGTGTAAAGATAATGTTATGGTTAAGATTAAGGTTAGGGTTAGGTTATAGTTAAGGTTCAGATTAGGTTAAGGGTAAAGTTAAGGTTAAGGTTAGGGTTAATGTTAGGGGAAGGTTCTAGTAAAGGTTAAGGTTAGGTTAAGGTTAAGATAAGGTTAAGGATCAGGTTAAGGTTAGGTTAAGGGTAAAGTTAAGGTTAGGTTAAGTTAAGGTTAAGGTTAGGTTAAGCTTAAGCTTTAAGTTAAGGCTAAGGGTTTGGTCAAGGTTAGGGTTAGGTTATAGTTAAGGTTAGGTTAAGGGTAAAGTCAAGGTAAAGGTTAGGTTAAGGGTAAGGTTAAGGTTAAGGTTATAGGTTTAGTGAGGTTAAGGTTAAGGTTAAGGGTTTGGTCAAGGTTAGGGTTAGGTTAAGGTTAAGGTTAAGGTTAAGTTGAGGGTAAAGTCAAGTTTAAGGTTAAGGTTAAGGGTAAGGGTAACATAAAGTTAAGGTTAAGGTTAAGGGGGTACGGTTAAGGTTCTGGTTAGGTGAAGGTGAAGGTTATGATTAGGTCAAGGTTAAGGTTAAGTTAAGGTTAAGGGTAATATAAGGTTAAGGTTAATATTAAGCTTAAAACTAGGTTAAGGGTAAAGTAAAACCTTAACCTTAACCTTATGTTTCACCTTAACCTTCCGCTAACCTTCCCCTAACCCGAACCTTAAACTTAACCTAACCTTAACCATAACCTTAACCTTAGCTTTACCCTTAAACTAACCTTAACCTTACCCTAACCATAACCTTAACTTTACCCTTAACCTAATCTTAACCTTAAAATAACCTTAACCTTGACTTTACCCTTAACCTAACCTTAACCTTACCTTAACCTTTACCTAACCTTTACCTTAACCTTAACCATAACCTTAACCTTAAGCTTAAGCTTAACCTTGACCTTAATTATAACCTAACCCTAACCTTGACCAAACCATTAACCTTAACCTTAACCTGAGTAAACCCGTAACCTTTACCTTAACCTTACCCTTAACCTTAACTTATCCTTAACCTTAACCATAATCTTAACCTCAAGTTAAGGTTAAGGTTATGGGTAAGGTTAGGGTTAAGGGTAAAGGTTAATTTTAAGGTTACAGGTTTGGTCGGGTTAAGTTTAAGGTTAAGGGTTTGGTCAAGGTTATGGTTAGGTTATAGTTAAAGTCAAGGTTAAGGTTAGTGTTAGCCCCCCCTATGAAATTCTTGACAAGCAAGCTGGGGGGCTATGTCATTTTGGAGACCTTCAATGAATGCATCTCCCTTGAAGACACATCATCCTTGAGGTCTCTATTTGCTTTGCCTTATACAAATCACCTCTATTGTTTCCCTAGCTCAAAGCCTTCATTTACCCCTTGTACCCCTGCAAAATGTCCCTTTTCCCTTTTTTCTCCTTCTGTCAAAGTGTCTCTGCTCCCCTCTATTTCCCCCTATCAACCCTCTAAACCCCTCCAAAATCCCCTTCAAAATTTTCCCACACCCTTTGTTTCCCCATTTTCCCCGCCATCTCCCTATCGTTACCCTTTGGGCCTCAAAATACATTAGAAATGGGTTAAAAACCCACTCCTGACCTTATAATAGGCCTAAGCCCCCTTCTCCGCTAGCCCCGCGCCTTTCCGCTCCATATAGCCTAACGCTGTGACCAAAGCTTTTCCCCTGCGGAGGCTCTTCTCCATCCGTAGAGTCAAACCATGGAGCCCCCGCAGTTGACTCCTAGGGATATGGGATGACTCAAATCAATGGTTGTTATTCACTACGGGGGGTCGCTCCAAAATTCTCGTACCCGTACACCTTGGCCCCCCGCAGTCCATCTCCACCGTCTTTTTAAATCCACAGATCAACGGTTCATAGCCAGAGCACTTCGGGCGCATTTTCCACCGTTGATCTATTCCAGATCTAACGACATGGAAACCGCCTGCCACGGTGGTCCCGTTCCCCACTTTCACTGTTCACAAACCTCGGGTTTATTCCGCACCACCCTCGCGCGCTTGGCAGTTTTTCCCCGGAGGCCAGCGATTCCACTCATCTTTTGCCACCTGTCCTCCTGTACGATTTTGAAACCACCTTTCCCACCCATTAAATCCATCCCCCGTGCATTATCCTTCAGACACGGACGCCCAGCGAAATTGCTATAGACCATCCGATCTGGGACGGGCCATCCAACGGCCATCGCCCACTCAAGATGCACGAAGTCTAATGAATTTGCATGCGCGATAGCTCACGCCATGGCCTGTCGTCCGTCGTCCTTCGCCGTTGATCTCCGCCACGATCAACGGTCTAGTTTCGTCTGCCTGTCGTTGACCATTCCACTGTCGCCCTGGCCTCCACATCATCCGTCCATGTTTCTTCACCGTACGCCGCGTCACCCCACGTGCATCCTCTATACACCCTCCCGTTCCATTGCATATATTTGGTGCACTTGCGTGTTTTTTCATGTTTTTCATTCATTATTTGCTCTGCAAGACCGCCACCTCCACCAGAACAGATTTCCACTATGCCTCTGCATTTTTCTCTGCCATGTCACCGTCTGCACCACCTTTCTCCTCCTCCACATCATCTGCCACCCCATCCATGATTTCCTTAACCTATTTGTGTGTTTTGCAGGGTTATCAAAGGTTAATGGCCACAATACCGCACGATCTCAGCTACAGCGACAGAAGCATCAATGAGACCATGTGCAGAGGCTGTGTTCAGAGCCTGATGTTACAGGAAGCGTCTGAGGGCTACTTGTGCCATAAATTCATCAACGGACAGAGTTTAAACTCTACCAACCCTCCGGCGCCATTAAAGCTTGAACTTCTTAGACAAGGTCAGCAGAGAGCTCGAGGCAAGAAATAGAAGACTTATGAGCTTCTGCATGGATTTTTAGAAGGCAAAGGTACATTTAGAAGACCCCGAGGATCGAATAGGAGATCCAATGCACAGAGAGATATAATATTATCACGGTTCCCGTATCAGCAGAGAATTCTTCCATGAACGGACACGGTACACGTCATTTTTCAGTCTACATTGTGCCTCAAATGAAGATCTACGCCCTTTCAGCAGTCCTACATCATCAAGAAGCATTTTCTACATACTATGGATACCCTAGCATCATTATTTCACCAGTTTGTCCAGTCAACAGAGAATGGCAGTAGTTCTGCAGCCAGAGTACCAGAAGTAATTGCACAGATTTAAAGTAGAATGGGTTGCGGCCTTCCTCCTCTTATGAGTGTTAATTCTTCATTTAATTCTTCACCTACCATCTTCTGCTATGTTTCTCCTATAAGAATCCAGAAAAACACATTGTAAAGGTTTTTGTTGCTCAGTTGTTCAGCTGTTGCTGTTAGAGGGATTCAGTTTGACTGTTAGAACAGTCTTGGGAGGGAGTTACAGAGTAGTTTGTACGTAATATGCTAGGAGGAGAAAGTTTGGATTGTATTAGCCATTGAGCTTATTGTACATGACTGGTTTTGCATCAATTAATCAAAGCACATTTCACAGGATCCTGGTCTATTACTATTGGTGATGTCTTTCTTAACTCTGTTATTTATATTTTCATACTGTTTCATGTTCTTCTGCTAGGCAACAAAAGTGTAACATAGGATTCACCCTTGATAGGTGCCCTATGTTCCTTCTCTCCCTACTTTTAAGTTTTCTCTTCTGAAATGTGTTATCTAAGGATTTCTTTCAGTCAATTTAACCAGTGTAGTGGATGTCATTGTCTGCTTTCTGATGTATGAATTGGATGGATCAGTTCTTCGATGTTCTTGTTGAGATTTAAGCTAGAAGGTTTGGGAACAATGGGGATTAGAGTTAGCCCTGTCCACTAGGATCCTTGCGCGACTAGTTTGCCTTTCTAAGATCCCTTTGTTAATCTTATCTCTGTTTTCCCCTTGGAGTTGCTAAAGCAGACCTGGAGTTAAATGACCTCTGGTCTGATCTATAAGCAGCCCCTTTGTCCCTCTTTGAGAGCTTCCTTAGAGTATGTCCAAGCAGGTCTGGAGTTAAATGATCTCTGACCTGATCTATAGAAAGAAATTTGGTTGTCTTTCCTTCTTCCACTTTCTTTCCTTAGTGTTCCATCCCATCATCTATATAAAAGATCCTTTAGTATAGATGACTTGCCCTCTGGAAGCCTTGGCTAGTTGTTGCATGTAATTTCCTTTCATGACTCCATAGCCCAATGGATGGCACTTTCTTGACCATCCCCTCTGCTGAAATATCCTGCTGCCTTGTTCCTTTCTCCCATTACCTTCTCAATTTATGATATCCTAACCAACCCAGCAACCAACCAACCAAATCAATTTAAACCCCCCCTCTGTGCTTCATAACTAGCCTAATACCTCAGTTTAAGCCTCAAAGATACATCATTATTTGCTTTACTGGAGAGATCCCTCTCCGGGTCCAGGAGGACTAGATCCTAGGTCCCAAAAGTGGTTCTGATGTTGTCTCATCTTTTGGTCTTGCCAATCTGGCCAAAACATGGGAACCCCAACAGTTAGGTTAAGGTTAAGGTTAAGGTTATGGTTACAGTTAAGGTTAGGTTAAGGTTAAGGTCAAGGTTAAGGTTAAGGTTAGTTTAAGGTTAAAGATGAAGGTTGAGGTCAAGGTAAAGGTTAAGGTTATGGTTAAGTTTAGGTTAAGGTTTAGGTTAAAGTTAAGGTTGAGGTTAGGTTATAGTGAACGTTAAGGTTAAGACTCGTAACTTTATCTTTGACCTTACCCTTAATCTTAACCTTAACCTTAACCTTAACCTTAACCTTACTAACCCAGTAACCTTAAGCTTAACCTCAACCTCAACCTTAACCTTAAATATATCCTAACCGTAACCTTGAAAAAACCCTAACCTTAACTCTAACCCTAACCCTAACCTTAACCTTAACCTTAACCTTAATCATAACCTAATCTTATCCTTAAATAAAACCTAACCCTGACCTTAACCAAATGCTTAACCTTAACCTTAACCTTAACCTTAACCTTAACCTTAACCCTGACCTTAACCTAAACCTTAACATTAACCTTAACCTAACCTTAACCTTAACCTTAACCTAACTATAACCTTACCCTTAACCTTAACCTTAACATTAACTATAACCTATCCCTAACCTTGACCTTAACCTTAACCTAACCTTAACCTCCACTTTACCTTAACCTTGACTTTACCTTTAAATTAACCTTAACCTTAAACTAAACCCGAACCTTGAACAAACATTTAACATTAACCTTAACATTAACTTTACCCTTAACCTAATCTTAACCTTAACCTAACGTTAACTTTGAATTTACCCTTAACGTAACCTTAACCTTGACCTTAACTTGAGGTTAAGGTTAGGGATAAGGTTAGGGTAAGGTTAGAGTTAGGTTAAGGTTAAGATTAAGGTTAAGGTTAAGGTTAAGGTTAGGTTAAGGTGAAGGTTAGGTTTAGGTTAAGGTTAAGGTTAACGTTAATTTTATGGGTTTGTTTAAGGTGAGGATTAGGTCATAGTTAAGGTCAAGGTTAAGGTTAGTTTATAGTGAAGGTTAAGGTTAAGGTTAGGTTAACGTTAAGGTTATGGTTAAGGTTAAGGTTAATGTTAGGTAAAGGTTAAGGTTAAGGTTAATGTTAAGGGTTTGGTCAAGGTTAGGGTTAGGTTATAGTTAAGGTTATGCGTTAATCAGGTTAAGGTTAAGGTTAGGGTTAAGGGTAAAGTCAACGTTTTAGTCAGGTTAAGGTGAAGGTTAAGGGTTTGGTCAAGGTTAGGGTTAGGTTCAAGTTATGGGTTTAGTTAGGTTAAGGTTAGGTTTAAGGTTAGGGTTATGGTTAAGGTTAAGGTTAAGGGTAAATTCAAGGTTAAGGTGAAGGATAGGTTAAGGGTAAACTTAAGGTTAAGGTTAAGGATAGGTTAAGGGTAAACTTAAGGTTAAGGTTAAGGATAGGTTAAGGGTAAACTTAAGGTTAAGGTTAACATTTAGTCAAGGTTAGGGTTAGGTTATAGTTAAAGTTAAGATAAGGTTAAGGTTAAGGTTATGGTTAAGGTTAATGTTAGGCTAAGTTAAGGTTAAGGTTAACGTTTGGTCAAGGTTAGGGTTAGGTTATAGTTAAATTTAAGGTTCAGGTCACGGTTAAGGGTAAGGTTAAGGTCAGGTTAAGGTGAAGATTACGTTAAGGGTAAAGTTAAAGCTATGGTTAGGGTAAGGTTAGGGTAAGGTTATGGTTAAGGTTAGGTTAATGGTAAAGTCAAGGTTAAGGTTAGGTTAAGGGTAAGGGTTTGGTCAAGGTTAGGGTTTGGTTATAGTTAAGGTCAGGTTATGGTTAAGGTTAAGGGTTTGGTCAAGGTTAGGGTTAGGTTATAGTTAAGGTTAAGGTTAAGGTTAGGGAAAGGCTAAGGCTAAGGTTAAGGTTAAGGGTTTGGTCAACGTTAGGGTTAGGTTATAGTTAAGGTTAAGGTTAGGTTAAGGTTAGGTTAAGGTTATAGGTTCAGTCAGATTAAGGTTAGGTTAAGGTTAAGGTTAATTTTAGGTTAAGTTTAAGGTTAAGGTTAAGGTTAATGTTATGGTTAAGGTTAATATTAAGTTAAGGTTAAGGTTATGGTTAGGATAAGGTTAAGATAAGGTTAATGTTAAGGTTAAGGTTAAGGTTAAGGTTAGGTTAAGGTTAAGGGTGAAGGTTAAGGGTAAGGTTAAGGTTAAGGTTAAGGTTAAATTCAAGGTTAAGCTAAAGGTTAGGGGAAGGTTAAGGTTAAAGTCAAGGTTAAGCTGAAGGTTAAGGGTAAGGATAGGGTGAGGTTAAGGTTAAGGTCAAGGTCAAGGTTAAGGTTAAGTTAGGTTAAGGTAAGGTTAAGGTTACGGTTAGGTTAAGGTTAAGGTTAGGTTAAGGTGAAGGTTAAATTTATGTTAAGGTAAAGGTTAAGGTTAGGTTAAGGTTAGGGTTTAAACTAACCTTAACCTTAAACTAAACCTTAACCTTGAACAAACATTTAACATTAACCTTAAAATTAAATTTACCCTTAACCTAATCTTAACATTAATCTAACCTTAACCTTGACCTTAACCTGAGGTTAAGGTTAAGGGTAAGGTTACGGATAAGATTAGGGTTAAGGTTAGGGTAACGTTAGGTTTACATTAAGGTTAGGTTAGGTTAAGGTTAAGATTAGGTTAAGGGTAAATTTAAGGTTAAGGTTAGGTTAAGGTCAGGGTTAAGGTTAGGTTAAGGTTAGGTTAAGGGTAAGGTTTTGGTTGAGGTTAAGGTTAGGTTATAGTTAAGGTCAGTTTAAGGTTAAGGTTAAGGATTTGGTCAAGGTTAGGATTAGGTTATAGTTAATGTTAAGGTTAAGGTTAAGAGTAAATATAATGTTAAGGTTAGGGTTAGGTTATAGTTACTGTTAAGATTAGGTTAAGGGTAAAGTTAAGGTTAAGGTCAGGGTTCAAGTTATGGGAAGGTTTTAGTTAAGGTTAAGCTTAAGGTTAGGTTAAGGTTAAGATAAGGTTAAGGATTAGGTTAAGGTTAAGGTTAAGGTTACGTTAAGGATAAAGTGAAGGTTAGGTTAGGTTAATGTTAAGGGTTTGGTTAGAGATAAGGTTAGGTTAAGGTTAGGTTAATGTCAAGGTTAAGCTGAAGGTTGGGGGAAAGTTAAGGTTAAATTCAAGGTTAAACTGAAGGTTAATGGCAAGGATAAGGTAAGGTTAAGGTTAAGGTCAAGGTCAAGGTTAAGGTAATTTTAAGGTTACGGTTTGGTTAAGGTTAAGGTTATGTGAAGGTTAAGTTAAGGTTAGGTTAAGGTTAATAGTAGTTTAAGTGTAAAGTTAAGGTTAAGGTTAGGTTAAGGTCAAGGTTAAGGATAGGTTAAGGGTAAAGTCAAGGTTAAGGTTAGGTGAAGGGTAAGGGTTTGGTCAAGGTTAAGGTTAGGTTATAGTTAAGGTCACGTTAAGGTGAAGGTTAAGGGTTTGGTCAAGGTTAGGATTAGGTTATAGTTAAGGTTAAGGTTAAGGTTAAGGATAAGGGTAAATCTAATGATATTGTTAAGGCTAAGGTTAGGGTTAGGTTATAGTTAAGGTTAAGATTAGATTAAGGGTAAATTTAAGGTTACGGTTACGGTTAAGGTTAGGGGAAGGTTTTAGTTAAGGTTAAGGTAAAGGTTAAGGTTAGGTTAAGGTTAAGATAAAGTTAAGGATCAGATTAAGGTCAAGTTTAAGGTTAGGTTAAGAGTAAAGTTAAGATTAGGTTAGGTTAAGGTTAAGGTTAAGGTTAAGGGTTTGGTCAAGGTTAGGGTTAGGTTATACTTAAGGTTAGGTTAAGGTAAGGTTAAGAGTAAAGTCAATGTTAAGGTGAAGGTTAAAGTTAAGTTTAAGGTTAACTTTATGGGTTTAGTCAGGTTAAGGTTAAGGTTAAGGGTTTGGTCAAGGTTAGGGTTAGTTCAAGGTTAAGGTTAGGTTAAGGGTAAAATCAAGTTTAAGGTTATGGTTAAGGTTAAGGGTAAGATAACGTTAAGGTTATGGTTAAGGGGGTAAGGTTAAAGTTAAGGTTAAGGTTAGAAATAGGTGAAGGTGAAGGTTACGCTTAGGTCAAGATTAAGGTTAAGGTTAAGTTAACGTTAAGGGTAATATAAGGTTAAGGTTAAGCTTAAGCTTAAGATTAGGATAAGGGTAAAGTCAAACCTTAACCTTAACCTTATGTTTAACCTTAACCTTCACCTAATATGAACCCTAACCTAAACCTTAACCTTAAAATTAACCTGACCTTAACCATAACCTTAACCTTAACTTTACCCTTAAACTATCCTTAACCTTACCCTAACCATAACCTTAACTTTACCCTTAACCTAATCTTAACCTTAACCTAACCTTAACCTTGAATTTACCCTTAACCTAACCTTAACCTTACCTTAACCTTTACCTAACCTTAACCTTATCCATAACCTTAACCTTAACCTAACTTTAACCTTGACCTTAACTATAACCTAACCCTAACCTTGACCAAACCCTTAACCTTAACCTTTACCTGAGTAAACCTGTAACCTTAACCTTAACCTTACTATTAACCTTAAATTATCTTTAACCTTAACCTTAACCATAATCTTAACCTCAGGTTAAGGTTAAGGTTAGGGTTAAGGGTAAAGGTTAAGTATAAGGTTACAGGTTGAGTAAGGTTTGTTAGAAAATTAAATATTACAGAGAAATGAAACACATAAAATATGTGGAAAATAGAAGCACACAAAACACATAAAACCAGAGAGACACAAATATACGTGGTTCACCTAGTTTGGGCTCCTTCCATCTCGAACAACTAGTCCTTCCTTTCTATTATCCAGCAAAATGAAGAGACACAACCTATAGCAGATCTGTTGTAATATCCTCTATTCTCTCTCACAGTCTCCCTATCTATTTTTCACTCTGAGAATATACCTACAATACACATTTGTAATAAAAATACCCTCATACAAGTGAGGGGTTGCCTTCTAGGGCAAAAGACCCTAAACTAAACATAACTTCTACCGTCAGATCATCTGCTTAATGAATGACCCAGATTGACTAGAAATTAATATATTTTTACAAGGCAATTCTACATCTATTTTTAGCTTCGGGGCCGCCCCCCCTGGACCCCCCAGGAAAAATTTAATTACAGGCAGCGTTGTTGCCCCCATAAAGGTACAGGGGTCCAATGTTGTGATACAAAATAAACTAGGTAATCAGGCTCCACACCCAACAAGGTTAAGGTTAAGGTTAGGGGTTTGGTCAAGGTTAGGGTTAGGTTATAGTTAAAGTCAAGGTTAAGGTTAGGTTAAGTTTAAGGTTAAGCTTAAGCTTAAGGTTATGGTTATGGTTAAGGCTAGGTTAAGGTTAAGGTCAAGGTTAAATTTAAGATTAGTTCAAGGTTAATGGTGAAGGTTAAGGTAAAGGTTAAGGTTAAGGTTATGGTTAAATTTAGGTTAAGGTTAATGTTAAAGTTAAGGTTAGGTTATAGTGAACATTAAGGTTAAGACCCGTAACCTTATCCTTGACCTTACGCTTAATATTAACCTTAACCTTAACCTCATCCTTAACCTTAACCTTAACTATAACCTAACCTTAACCTTGACAAAACCCTAATCTTAACCCTAACATTAACCCTAAACTTAACCTTAACTTTACCCTTAACCTTAAATATACCCTTAACCTAATCATAAACTTAACCTAAGCTTAACCTTACCCTTAACCTTGACCTTAACCCTAAGTTAACCTAACCTTAACCTTATCCTTTGTTGGCTCCCTGTGATTTACAATATTGGAAAGAATAAACACTACAGGGGGCCACATCAGAGCCACTTTGGAATCCTAGGACCTAGCCTTCCTAGATTCAGAGAGGGAACTCTCTATTAAGTGTTTTTAAAGGATATATATTTATACTTTGTTTATGATATTAGGCTAGTTATGAAGCTCAGAGAACTTGTTTGTTTTGTTGGGATGGATATCATTAATTGAAGAAGTTAACTGAAGGGTGAAGGTGAGAGCAGATTGAAGAATGTTTTAGCTGAAAAGATAGGTTATGAAACAATATTGACCCATTGGGATATGGACTAACAAAAGGATTTAATTTTACAACAATTCTTCAAGAGTTTCCATAGGGAAATTCATCTATATCAAAGGATCTTTTAGATTAAATTGTTATATGAAACATTAAAATGTTGTGAGAGAATAAAAGCTAAAACCAATTAAGAGTCTAACTTCTCTAAGACAAGAAAAGCCTTTAAAAGTAACTGTTTGAGGCAAGCCAAAGGATAGGGCAAACCATAGAATTCTTTGGACAAACTTTTATTAAAGCAAAATTTTCAGACAACAATCCAGTAATCCTAAGACTACTTTCAGAAAGGAGAAAACATATAAGAGAACAAGGAAAATAGCCTAAGATCAGACAAAAACTGTGAATCTAGCCTGCTTTTGGAATACTCTCAAGGGATCTTTCAAAGCAACTGTTAAATACTAGCCAGAGGATAGGGAAAACCATAGATTTCTCTGGGTTAACTCTACTTAGAAAACCTTGAAAATAACATTCAAAAATAGTATCTCAAGTTGTACTCAGAAAACATGGGCTCACCAACATTTCTTCCCGGTTATACTCTATTGAATCATTCTTAAAACAACAAGTTGGATAAACCTAGAGGGAAATTAAGAATCCTCTAAACGTACCTTAGTAGAAGAAAACATAAAGATAAAGCTTTTAGGAAGAAATAGGGTACCTTTCAGTAAATCCTACTCTAAATTTTTTGTTCTTTATCAGAGAAAATGGACAGCATGTCAAACACAAGAAAAGACAAAAATAGTGAGGGATAACATCACCATTAACATAGACCAGGATCCCATGAATCAAATTTTATTATTAATGTTCAAACCAGTTACATACTTGAAGTCCAACAGGTCTTTACAGCTCAAAAAATTCTCTTATCAGCCTAGTGTTCTTCAGCTACTCAACAACACTTCAACAGCTTCATCGACTATTTTACACCTCAATGATAATCCAACCAACAATCACAATGAACTGCTCATACATATTTATAGATAAATGAGGAGGTGGAGTGAAAGAAGGGATCTGTAATGGTTCATAAATGACATAGTTTGAAGTTTTTGACCTTTCAGGCCATGCAAGGCCCAAGGAAAAATGTATTTAAGTCTAACTCTATGTTTATATTAACTTTCTACACTACTTGGTTGATTTTGTTGACTTTTAGGATTTTTAGGTAGGCTTGTAATAACTTTTGAGTTGTCTTTACAAAATATCTCTGTTTTGTAATAACTTCGTGTATCTTTAGGGGAAAATAGGCCTGTAGGTGGCATTATAGTCCTTTGGAGGAGTAATTTCTTTTGTGGATACAAAATTGAAAGCTCTTCTTCTATTGTTCTGTCATGTTTATACCTTTAAACTCTGATCAGGCCATTGATTTTGGCTTTTGTGCCTTTACTTTAATCATCTTTTGTCTCTGTTTATCCTTTTAAATTAATTTGTCTTCAAACTGTGTCTTTATCCTTAGTCTTCTAAGTCTTTGATCTTATGAATTATTCCTTAACCATTCTGTTTGATTCATTTCTTCATTGTTCTTCAATAATATTCTGATGTTTCTGCGTACAGGTGGCTTTTTTCCCGCACTAGAGTGTTTTTGCTGGTCAACCAATGTTCATGAAACATTGATAAATATTGGAATAAACACTGAATCTCCCTTTTTGCTTGTTTTTACCCTGAGGATTGTCATCCTGGGCTTTCAAGCCACTGATATTTGGCTGTGGGAGGGACTGTACATTTATAGGCTACCATTAATCGTGCACTAAATCATAAAAATATTAATAAAACCTGCGCTTGTGGATAAACTGCTTCAGAGGCTTGGTGAGGGTGGAGGAGTGATGCACAGGAGGGAGAATGCATAGAGGGGAAAGGTTCCATGGCGGAATTGTGAAGAAATAGGAACAATTTTGAATAATGGTGCGAATGGAGAAGGGTGGTTTTGAGGAATACCACGGTGGTATTCACACAAGGGCTAAGAGGTAAGTGGTTTTGATTCTTTCGAATGTGATACCATACATCAGGCGACACCTATCCAGGAAAAATATTCAATTCGCACAGAAATGGGGCTTTTAAACCTTTGAGGAGGATTGGGTGCGAAATGGATCATGGGCCATCAGATCTGGGGGATCCATGGTCCAGATCTAATTGTAAGTTTGTGAAAAATAAAAAAAATGGTCGGGAGCAGGATAAAAATGGCGAGAGTGCGATGGTCATTGGATCGGGTAGATCAACAGTGGAGACGATATCAGAGAAAGGTGGGTAGAGGGGAATGGTTGAAAGTGGGATGAAAAAGGCGAGAGTGCAATGGTCGTTGGATCTGGTAGATCAACAACGGAGATGATATCAAAGAAAGGGGGTAGAGGGGAATTGTCGGGAGCAGGATGAAAAAGGCGAGAATGTGATGGCCATTGGATCGGGTAGATCAACGACGGAGATGATATCGAAGAAAGGTGGGTAGAGGGGAATGGTTAGGAGTTGGATGAAAAAGGAAAGAGTGTGATGGCCGTTCGATCGAGTAGATCAACGGTGGAGATGATATTAGAGAAAGGTGGGTAGAGGGGAATGGTCAGGAGCGGGATGAAAAAGGTGAGAGTGCGAAGGCCATTGGATTGGGTAGATCAATGACGAAGATGATATCAGAGAAAAAATGATGGCGGGGGATG
The DNA here is from genome assembly GCA_034641835.2 of Pinus albicaulis. Classification (NCBI taxonomy): domain Eukaryota; kingdom Viridiplantae; phylum Streptophyta; class Pinopsida; order Pinales; family Pinaceae; genus Pinus; species Pinus albicaulis. The sequence continues at coordinate 665,645 of JAXQQM020069140.1, read as the reverse complement.
AAATAAGAAATGAAGGGGGCTTAAGGGGAAGTGCGGTGCGGTCATGCCATCAGGTCACATGAAGAAGAGGGGCTGAGGAATTAAGTCCTCAAGGGCTTAAAGCCTGCTTTTGATAAAAGGTCGGAAATAGGCCTAAAAAAGTGGGGTTTTTAGCCCTTTTTGATATTCCGATAGGTATTTAAAAGAGGGCTTAAACCATATAAAGGATTTTTCATAAATTTTTAAAATGGTTTTTAAGGGAAATGGAGGGAAAATGAGGGAGAAAATTGTGAAGGTAAAAAATGATGGAAAAAGGTCTGAAAATAGTCTTCTTGTGATAACAACAGGGCTGCTTGAAGGGTTTTAAAGAAGATTTCAATGGAGTGATTATTTGAAAAATAATGAACTATGTATTTATCCTTAGTCTGCTTGATTAAGTCTTTGATCTTTTGAATTATTCCTTAACCATTCTATTTGATTCCGGTCTTCACTGTTCTTCACTAATCTTCTGATGTTTCTACATACAGGTGGCTTGTTTCCCACACTGGAGGGTTTTTTCTTGTCAACCAATGTCCATGAGACATTGATAAATACTAGAATAAACCCTGAATCTCCCTTTTTTCTTTTTTTTACCTTGAGGATAATCATCCTGGGCTTTCAAGCCATTGATATTTGGCTGTGGGAGGGCCTGTACATTTATAGGCTACCATTAATCATGCACTAAATCATAAAAATGTTAATAAAACCCGTGCTTGTGGATAAACTACTTTAGAGGATTGGTGAGGGTGGAGGAGCAATGCCGAGGAGGGAGAATGCATAGAGGGGAAAGGTTCCATGGTGGAATTGTGAAGAAATAGGAACAATTTTGAATAATGGTGCGAATAGAGAAGGGTGGTTTTGAGGAATATCGGGGTGGTATTCGTGCAAGGGCTAAGCAGTAAGTGGTTTTGGTTCTTTCGAACGCGATACCATACATCAAGCGACACTTGTCTAGGGAAAACCATTCATTTTGCGCAGAAATGAGGCGTTTAAACCTTTGAGGAGGATTGGGCATGAAATGTATCATGGGCCGTCAAATCTGGGGGATCCACGGTCTAGATCTGATCGCAGGTTTACGCAAAATAAAAAATGGTCTGGAGTGGGATAAAAAAGGTGAGAGTACAATGGCCGTTGGATCAGGTAGATTAACTATGGAGATGATATCAGAGAAAGGTGGGTAGAGGGGAATGGTTGGGAGTGGGATGAAAAAGGCAATAGTGTGAGGGCCATTGGATCGGGTAGATCCATGGTGGAGATGATATCGGAGAAAGATGGGTAGAGGGGAATGGTCGGGAGCAGGATGAAAAAGGCGAGAGTGCGATGGCCATTGGATCGGGTAGATCAATGCGGAGATGATATCGGAGAAAGGTGGGTAGAGGGGAATGGTTGGGAGTAGGATGAAAAAGGTGAGAGTGTGATACCTGTTGGATCGAGTAGCTCAACGGTGGAGATGATATCAGAGAAATGTGGGTAGAGGGGAATGGTCGTGAGAGGGATGAAAAGGGCGAGAGTGCGATGGCCATTGGATCGGGTAGATCAATGGCAGAGATGATATTGGAGAAAAAATGATGGCGAGGGATGAAATAAGAAATGAAGGGGGCTTAAGGGGAAGCACGGTGCGGTCATTCCGTCAGGTCACTATAAGAAGAGGGGCTCAGGAATTAAGCCCTCAAGGGCTTAAAGCCTACTTTTGATAAAAGGTTGGAAATAGGCCTAAAAAAGTGGGTTTTTTAGCCTTTTTTTGATATTCCGATAGCTATTTAAAAGAGGGTTTAAACCATATAAATGATTTTTCATAAAGTTTTAAAAGGGCTTTTAAGGTAAATGGAGGGAAAAGGAGAGAGAAAATTGTGAAGGTAAAAAATGATGGAAAAAGGTCTGAAAATAGTCTTCTTGTGATAAAAAAAGGGCTACTTGAAGGGTTTTAATGAACATTTCAGTGGAGTGACTCTTTGAAAAATAATGAACACAGTGGGTTTTCAAGAAAACACAAGCTTTTCATAAAAAAAAATTTCTTGAAAACTGAAGAGATATTTAGCCATCATGAGATATAATAGAATTTATAGATGGCTAGCAGTGGCTCCACTTGGGGAGGGCAGCTCCTTGGAGGTGTCAAAAACCTCAGAGATAAATCTCTGGAAAGTAGACGAGTGCCTTGTGTTTTACTGCACTTTGACCACCTCTTCCTTCCTTGATCATGCTTCTTTAAAAGATGATCAGTAGAACTATAACAAGATGATTTTTCTCCCAAACTTCTACCTACACAACCTAATTGTCCTAACATTTTTTTCTTCAATGGGTGCATTTGGACTTGCAAACCCTTTCAACATCATTTTATTCTTTTATTTGAAAGCAGGAAACTAATCTATTTCTACCCTTATATCTTCCATGAGCTCATATTAGATATTTGAACTCATTTTTTCTCTACCTATTCTAACTATTTGTCAATATTAGACTGTTTAACAAATTTTATTCTCTATTTTCTAAAACAAGAAATTTAAAACACAGTCAAATTAGGATTAGATAGTCTGATTTTCTATGGGGCTATGGCATTATGTATAAGCTTCACATAGACTTTATTTGTAGAAAATATAAAACAAAACTTGCGAAGGCTTAAGATCTGAAATTTTCTAAGCGTCCTTCTTTTCTTCTTTGGCTCAAGTTCTGATCCTTTTGGAGCCATTTCTCTTTTCTTTTCTTGGTTCAGATTTTGAGTTTGCTAGAACCATTTCTTTTCTATCCTAATCTATTCTACTGAGAAGCCAAGATTACACTGTTTGGAAAATCTATTTTCACTAACCTATTAGCACAAAATTGAAATTTACTTAGTCATGATTAGGTTGTATGACTAAATAACAGTTCCTTTTCAAGCAGTGGCCTTTTCACTTGCACACTTTTAGATCTTTCTCTTTTTTGGTATGGGCATGTACCTTTTTCTTTTTATCTGCCCTCTTTTTCTATTGTTTTTTTTACTTCATTTTAGGGTCCCATGATTTGGCTGATTGGCAAGCAAAATGATAGTGTAACATCAAACCAAGCTTTGGAGCCCAAGGACCTAGCCTTCCTGGACTCAGAGAGGGCTCTCTCTATATGTGTAAGGGACGTCTGTGTGTTTGCTTATTATGTTATGATTTTAGGCTAGTTATGGAGTATGTTTTTTGGTTTTGGTTTTTTTTAAGTTGTGAGGGATGAAACTGATCAAAGATATGAAATAGGTAACAAGATGTTAGATTAACTGGGCTATGGGGTCAAAAGGTCAAGAAAGCTATTAGATGATGATACAAGGATGTTGAAGGGCCGATTTGATTCAAGGTAGGAAGGATCTTTGGGAAAAATGGAGTAAATGGACATCAAGTTTGTGAATGACAAAGGATTTCAAGCATAACTAATTTAATAGTAGACATAAACATGGTAGGGAAAACCATTAATCATGAAAAATGTAACTATAAGCTAATCAATACATAGAAATAAACATTCAAGCCATGCATAGAAGTATAAGACCCTCTAACTTTGGGAAATGGCTTTCAGACTTTGGGGAAAACACTTAAGGAAGACAAACAACTCAAAACACTATGCCGGAACACCTAAACACAGTACTTCAAGTTATTGGGCACTTTGAACAACAAGATTTGCATAGTTTTAGGCAAAGTGCTAGATCGAAAATAGGCCTCCTTGGTTCAAACAAAATGATAATCTAATCAGTCAAAGAGAAATTTCATGGATGGAACTATAGCTTAGCCATAGGTAAGCAGGGCGTACCGTAAGTCCTTCTTAGCATGTATAAAACCATGAATGAAACAAGCAACAATATCCTAAATATTAAAGAGCAGTCAAGAATTATTTAATGTTACTTAGGAAGAAGAAAACAAAGAAGTTATGAAGAAACAGGAAATTTGAGGTGCCTCCATGGGCATGTCTCAAATTTGTTCTCTACTGATCTATAGAAAGCAAGAAACATGTATTCATGAATGAAAACTAGAAGACAAAAACAAAGCAAGAGACACTATACCATTCTACCAAGTCATGGAATCCATCAACAATCCTTCATCATTCATCCAAGAACATCCAAGAGGCAATCCAAAAGCATAACACAAGTATTTTCTTCCAAAGCTCATAGGACCATATATTGCTTCTCTTCTCAATTTCAGCCTTGTTTTACAATGCAAGCCTTTGGAATAAATAGGCCAAAGTGAGGAAAACCTCATGGTGCAACTTGCCATCCTATTGGCCTAATCAAAATATCTAGATTTGTCCTTGAGGCTTTGCAAAGCCCAAGGCACAAAAATATCTCATAAAATATCTATAAAATGCTAAAAAAGGAAAAATAATTGACTTTGCATCATTTTCCATGTGCAAAAATAGCTAAACGCACATTTGGAAAAAGCATATTTTAGAGGTTCAAAAATTACAAAAATATTTCAAATTTACATCAGAAAGAGGTCCCCTAACTTGCCGGTAACATTTGGCAGTCTTCCTGATGTTGAAACGAGGCTCATGATAGCTTGTTGGAAATATCTAAGTTTCTACTTTCCGGAAAAACTAAAATTTTCCCAATCCGATGCCTGGAAGTCCTCCAAAATTGCACCTGTGTGTAAAAAACCAAAAATTACAGTCTGCTGATAGACCGGCCAGAGTGTGCAAAAAGTGAGCATTTTTCACCATTTCGGGGAAGAAAATGATCTCCAAATGTCCTGAAAATCACTGAGCGTGTGCTCCTGAATTTATGGCATCCAATGATACCATTCTCCTCCTTTGACGAATCCTCAAAATGAAATGGCAAATTTCGTGATTTTTGACCAAAAACTCAAAAATGACAAAAAACCAAAGCATGTCAAAATTTGCCCAAAATCGGTGTGTATGACCCTCAAGGGTCCCTAGAAACATGTTCTAAAGAATAAGCCAAAATATGAAGTCCTGATGTGTCTTTTCTCACTTTCTGTGCCGGGTGCTTCTGCAAAACCAAGATGCCTCAAAAGTTCTTGAAATGTGTTTTCAAACACAACTTTGTCTCAGTCTGTCAACTCACTGTTGATAAGGAAACAATGATTTTGAATGTAGTGTGAAAATGCCCTTTAACACACCACCACTCTGCCCCTTTCAAAAACAATGCTTTCCACTTGATATGCAATTCAACAAGTAAAATTTTAAGAGGAAAAAACACAGTCAATAAAGATAGACAGTCAAAGTGAATTTTCTGTGTTTTGTGATAAGGTCACCCTGCCTTTTGATATTTTGAGGATAACAATATAACCTTGTATATTTGACAAAGGTAAAACCACGATCTCCTTAAATTTAGAACCCTGCTTTCTTCTTGGTATGCCTTTCAACAAGTATATTCAGCAATATGAAGACAGTCAATTACAAAGGCATCTACACAGTCCAAAGTCACTGTGTAATAGCATGAGAGGAAAAAGTTTATCTTGCTTTTGATGTAGTCATAAAAATCCTGTAACATTCAATCACAACAAACTCCTCCTTAAATAATTACTGCCCTCCCTTTGCTTTACTGCTTCTCACACTAATTTGATCCACACACCCTCCAACTGTAAATGGCAGCTTTCTTACTGTTTATGCCTTATGGACTTGAAAGGCACAACACTGCTTTTTTGTCCCTTTGATATAAAGAGGATATTTTGGAAAGCCACAAGTGTTTATCGAATGATCATTGTGTTTAGATAAGTGACCGACTGTTCTCACCCTAAAAAACACATTATCCTTCCTTTCTGTTTTAAACAATGCACATAGCTAACAGATTTTGATTTTATTTTACCAAAGTAGGGTTATCTTCACAATTTTGATAAAGCTTCATCCCCTAATCATTGTTTCTCAATGTTTATTTGAAACAAAAAGGGACTTATTTGAAGTCATTGTTTCTTTGATCATGACAAACATGGTATGTTTTAAAAAACAAGATATGGTTTATTCCTTTTACTTTCTCTAAACAACCAACTTTCTTCCTCCAATAAATCACTGTTTTGTCCTCCTTTATGCCAAACAACAAGTTTTGGTCTAATGAAAAACAAACAGTCAATTGATTGCTGTGCTTGGGCAATGGAGTGAGAAGAATACCTTAAAAAATATTAAGGGCCATTTTTGATAGGTTGACCAGCTCTCCAAAGAGTTTTTTAAGGTTTTTAAGTGAGTTGTTGACCAGTGCTACAGGAGCACTGCGCGCTGCTACAAGAGTGCCGCGCAGTAGTGCATTCATTTGGAATTTTTCTTCCTGAACGCGCCGCGCAGCTTTTCAAACGCGTTGCACAACTTTGTACAAAATTTTGAAGGCCTTCCCGGTGTCATAATTGGGCGTGAGATGGCTCGTTGGAAATATGTGGAAGTATAATTTCCATAAAAACTTGAATTTTTTCATTTGGAGTCCATTTGGTTGTTCAAAAATTCATTCTCCCAACATTGGTCAAAACTGGTGAATTCTGGTGCAAAAATGCATAGTGCTGTGTGTAAGCCACTTTTGGATGCCTTCCCGGTGTCAGAATTGGGCCCAAGATGGCTCGTTGGAAATCTAGAGAATTATAATTTCCAAATATGCTTTATTTTTTTCATTTGGTGTCCATTTGGGTGTTCAAAAACTGACTGTCCCATCATTGGTCAAAAATGGTTAATGCTGGTGCAGAAAAACATAGCGTTGATTGCAGGCTGCTTTTGGATGCCTTCCTATTGTCATAATTTGGCCCAAGATGGCTCATCGAAAAGATATGGAAGTCTAATTTCTATAAAAATTTTAATTTTTTCATTTGGAGTCAATTTTGTTGTTCAAAATCTGATTGTCCCATCACTGGTGAAAATGATGAATCCTGGTGCAGAGATTCTCCCGTGACATATGAATTTTTCACATTTCTCACAAACCATGATACCTAAGTAGAAAATGAAGGAGATTTTTCTTCTTGAACCTATGAGGGAAAAAAACCTCTCTCACTTTTGTAAATTGCATCTCCACTTTTTCAGAAACACACTTTGAACCGAAATGCTCGGGCGCTCCTTAACCCTAATTTTACTGTGGCAGAGGTATCATGATTCAATAGCCATGAAAATTTTACTATCCCTTTGTATCCAATGTGATGAGATATTTGAAAGAAATTCCGTCATCAATAGGAAGAAAGAGTACCATTTGACAAATAATTATCATCATTGACCTGTGCCATGACCTGTCCCTTAATCATTCTTCAAATTTGTTTTGTTTGAGTTCTTGACTGTCTTTGGAAGCAAATTCTGATGGGAGATAGTCCATAATTTTTGATAGATATAGTACTGATGTCTTTCCTTTGTTTTTACATGCTTACTCTGTTCAGAAGCATCCCAGCTGCCTCCTGTTTCTCTTACCATTTGTCCCTTAATCAATGAAAACCCTAAAAATTTATCACTGCTCTGGTCCTCTGCTTGTGAATGAAGGAGGCCCCTTTTTGACAAACTGCCTGATGTTTCTTTCAACCTCTGTCTCTGATGCTCTGAAGTTACTAGATGTTCTTTTCAAACTTTGTAAGATAACAGATTTATGTGGCAATTTCCTGATATCCTTGATAACCTGCTTATGCTGGAGTTTCCTTCTATCCAGCATTACTAATCTCTGTGTGATATCCTTACCACTTGCTATGGCGTATAATTCAAATTTTTCATGGCAGTATAACACCGTTATATCATAAATGAACACTGTAAGATATTCCTACATTTCTTCTTGTCCCTTTTTATTACAAATTTCACACCCTTTTCCATAATGCCCTTTGTAAGCCTTTGTCACCTTCAGCCTGAGTCCAAAATCTGTTTACACTTTGCCATGTTAAGGAGACAGATATATGAGATCTGGAAAGCTACTAGAATGACTCATAGACACCATGGCCTTTATTAGCCATTTTCCTCCTAATGGAGCCCTAACAGCTAGAGAAGTAACCCATGATATTCTAGAAGTCAATAACCCTGCTGTATCTGAAGAATGCACTTGTTTTTGTGATGGAGTGTGGATTGCAACACCGAGACTTGCACTAGCTCTTTGAATGATACCAAGATGATTTATTTCTGGGGCTGTATACTACTTGCATCTTTTTTCTCCACGTAGATCTAGAAACCATACATTATGTTCCATAACCAAATAGAACCATAAGAATACACAGATGTCTTTTTCACTGAAGTGCCTTCTTTCCCAACACTGATTTGAGCCACTCATACTAGCACCCCTGCAGAGATGCATTGTTAAAATATCTTTGATCAATGGAGTCCCTTCTTGTAGTGTCATGATGATAATGCCTGAAAATTTAGTTGATCTTCTTTCTTTGGAAATAAGACCTAAAAACTATGTTTTTTCTTGAATTGAACATTTCTGATCTTTGTTGAAACAAAACACCATGACCACTTTGATGGTGTATGACCTATAGATAGAAAAAGGGTTTTTTTTCCAGATAATAATAAATGAAGGGTAACTGATATTAAATACAGGGGTTTTGACTAGAGATAACTTTTCTCAAGGTATTTGCCCTAAACACCACCACCTAGACCTAGAGACTTTGTCATAATTTCTGAGGGATTTTTGAGATATTGTTAGGCCATTATATGACAAAATAAATAATGAGAGAGGAGTATAAAACTTGATTTATGCTGGATAGTGAGCTGTGTGAAGGCAGGGAAAAAATGATATCAGAGGTAAAAGGCTTGTGGCAATCATGCACAAGGAAGGTTTGCTGATTTAGGAGAGGACTGAAACCTGAAGACTACTTCCATCTTAATATGCAAGAGAGGGGGAAAAGACAAAAAATTGTTTGAGGGTTTTTCTAGAGGACAAATTGACTGTTCAAGATTGGTTTCTAGAAAACCTAGATAAGGAATCTAGTCATCAAAACTGGTGAAAATACTGATGACTAACAGTGGCTCCATTTGGGGAGGGTAGCTCCTTTTCAGGAGTTGTCCAGAATTGCAGATATTTGGCTTATGAAGACCAGTTCCTTACCAATTGCTGCAATTTTCACTCTTGCTTGATGCTACTTCTGAAAAGAGACAACATGATCAGCATCAATGATATTTCTACCTACCGCACTATCTTGCCTAACATTTTGTCTTCTTTTTGTCGCATTTGAACTAGCTGCCTTTTGACAATGCATATTTTTATTTTTTTCAAAATGAACCTATCTAAATCTACACTTATATCTGCTGAAATTTCAGATTAAACTGATGAAATCCTTCATTACTCTACCTAAACTAGATAATCTGTCAAGATTAAGCTGTTTGACAGGATTTTGTTCTCTAATCTAAAACACGAAATTTAAAATATGATCAAATCAGGATTAGATAGTCTGATTTGTCATGCATTTGCGGCATAAAAGACAAGCTGCACACAAATATTATTTTGCATAAAATGGAAATCTAGAAAAACAGGGCTAAGATGTACAATGTGTTTTCCATCCTTGCTTCCCTCTTTGGTTCTGTTTTGGGCGTGTGGAACCAGTATCTTTTCCTAATCTACTCTCTTTGATAAGTCAAGCTTACACAATGTTGACCATATTTTTCACTCACTAACTTATCAGCAAATAAATTTAAACATGTTCAGCTATGATTAGGCTAGATAGCTGAACAAGACATTGAAGTACTAGTAGCGGCATTCAGACTTGCTCGCTTTTCGAAGGACTATTTTTTGGAACATGGGGCTTTACCATTGCTTTTTAGAAACTTCCCTCTTTTTCTACTTTTTACTGTTTTTTTCATTTTCTTCTTTTTCACTTTTTCTTCAAACAATCTAAAATTGGAAAGATGCTCACAAGGCTGAGCTTTAACTATCTACCTATCCTAGCCTAAACTATACACAACATACACATTTGGTGAACTCTTCTTTCCAATGTAACCAGTCAAGTAGATGATTACATGGGTGATTCTCGTTTAGTTCTTTCATGATGAATAAATAATGAAAATGCCACTCACATTTGGTTTGTTTCTGGACAGTAGTGCTTATGTTTTTTATCATTCTTGGCAGCAACTTGTTCATGATAGAACCCACTACTCTTTCAGAATTCTCAAGGAAAACAACAAATGGATCTTGGAATAATACCTGATCTAGAGGATTTGAGATATAGGCTTCATTCAAGACTACTCTTTCAGACTTCTTAAGGAAAACAAAAAATGGATATTGGAATAATACCTGATCTAGAAGATTTGAGATATAGGCTTCATTCAGGACTACTCTTTCTTCCACTTGACTATATTTGGGACTCTGTCGGTAAAGAAACTCTTCCCCTTGCTCATGATCACTTGAACTATTCGACTAATCATATATTGCAGTGTAGTTCTCTTGCCAAGCTGATGTGTTTTGATAGGGTGGGCTGAAAACTGTGTGAAGGTCATCAGGATGATGGGTAGGGATACACTTTGACAGTAAATTATCTTGAAAGGATAGTGTGATAACTCCCATGTGTTTATCAGCCTCTATTTCTTCATCTACAATTCGTAACTCAATGGAACTTGGTGGCTGCAAATCTGGAGTAAAGGAATACTCCATGCCTAAAATGATTTCCTTAACCATTTCAAGAAAAGGCTTCTCATTTACAATAGGCTCGAGAATTTCATCATCCTCCTCAACCTCATCATCAAAGCTGAAAAATGGTTGATTTCCAATTATGTGAATGTTATCTCTGATGGACTGAAGTGAAGTAGAGCAAAGAGTCCGAGACTCTTCACTTACTTCTATGAAACTGAGCTTCCTCCCAAAAATAAAAAAACTGAGTCTTCTGCAAAGTTAGGTTCTGTTTGGAAATCATAATCATCAACATATTGATCAAACCTTGGAGAATCATTAACATAAGTAATGTCACCAGCCATGCATATTGGACTAACAGATTGATTTTCTTCAAATTGATTTACAAGTCTATTTTTTGACCTATGATATGCAAGATTAACAGGAGAAAGATCATAGAAGTTTTGGTTATTAGTTTCTGCATCCAGTAACGGAAAATGTGTTTCTGATGGTTTGAGAACTTCTTCCTTTTCCATTATCTGCTTGTTTATATCACTTTCATTGTATAAGATAAAATAATCTAAATTAGAATGAGTGGAATAAATGGGAGTATTTTTTGGCTTATCCCGGTTGCTAACCATGTATTTAATGTGAGTCTCTCGGTACAATCTCCTAGTCTGGTTGAAAACGGGGATGGTAGCGAATGAAATATCCATTTGAAGATTACCTTGTATTTTGGAAGCCCATGCCCTTGATAGTAGTGTTCCATACTTAGGAGGGATATCGGCCACTACTACGTCCATGACTAAGTTTTTCGCTGGTAGTTGTGTTAGAGCAAAATCTAGGTTCTTTATTAGGCCTAAACATTTGACCTGACTTGAGTCAAAGGAATACAGGTTTTTGTAGGGTTGAGTTACTTCTAGTCCCAGGTTTTCCATGACTGATTTAGGCATGAGGTTATGGGAGGCACCAGAATCTAACATGGCATTATGTAATATCTTGTCCTGTATGTTCAGGCTCACATAGAAAGGAGAAACAGATCCTTATTGGTATTGACCTTCTATTTTCAGGCCGAATAAGAGCTTGGGTTTGTTGTCAATTAGATTTAAAGTATCTGCCTCGCTCCCTATGTCAAAAACTTTGAAGATTTGAGATCTATACCTATCTACAGTTATTATCTCAGTAAGGGGTATGGTAATTTTTATTCTGGAAACTTCCCCTTCGAAACTAAAAGGAGTATGTAGTTTGGGCAGATTTGTTTCAGCTTTTTCGGACATGACCTTTTCTATGCTCTTAATTTGTTGATTTTGGTTTGAGACCTTGTTTGACATAGCCGCCTCGGTATCCATGGCTCTTTTAAGGATGGTGTCAGAGGTTTTAGTAGTGTCAGGGCTACCCTTCTTAGAGTGGTCTTGTTTTTTTCTACTTCTAAGGTTATACTGCCTATGAGCTTCTATAATGGCATTCTGAAAATCTATGGTAGGATCTTCGAGATCTTCATAGTTGGTTTCGTCCTAACTTGGAGAGCATAACTCTTACTCTTCTGCTGTGAGGTAAACCTTACTCTCGTTATCAGAACCTATGAGGTGCCAATGATTTTCATCAATGGGTTCAGTATCCTTATCCTCTTCATCAACATAATTCTCACTGAAGGATGGTCTGATCTGTTGATCATTTCCTCTTGGTTTATTTTGAGACTGATCTTTTCTAAAGCCTTGGTTCCGGTTTTGAGGGTTTGGTTGGTTGTCCCTAGGAGGCACTTTTTCACTCATATTTTCCCACATCTTTTTCATGGATTTGACCAGGCCATCTATTCTAGGATCTAGGGAAGGAGATGAAGTGGAGACCTCATCTCTATATGGGACTTTTCTTTCTGATCTAGTCCTAGCTCTTTTTTCTGCTAAGTTGGCTTCTTCTTTTATGGCTACTTGTTGCATTTCCTCTAGGGTAGGGGGATCTTTGTCTCTTAGATGGTATGTCATGTCTGGATCAAAACCCTCGGGGAATTTTTCCAAGGCTGAACCAATTGGGGGTTTTAAGTGAGGTGGGAGGGCGTTATACACACTATTGAACCTAGTGCAATAAGCTTGGACACTTTCCCCATTTTCACGTTTTAGATTGTTATATTCTGACAGAATTTGAATAGGGTTCTTTCGGACTTCCCACTTATTTTTGAAGACTTGACACAGTTCTGGGATGTTGTGGATTCTGTTTGGAGGCAAGCTTTTGAACCATGTTTTGGGTTCTCCACCCAGCCTTTGGGCGAATATTCTCATTCTGATTGTTTCGTCTTGTACTTCCATGTATTCAAAAGCATCGCTAATCCTACTTACATGCTGTTGAGCTGTGGCAATCTCTTCTCCAGTAAAGTGTGGGATTTTGTCTTGATATTTATCTGGGAGAGGAGCCAAAGGTAGTGGCAACACCAAAGGTGCGTACCAGGCTTCCATGACGGGAGCTAATGGATGATGTACAAGATGAGTGCTTGTGGGATGGGCTGCCATGGTTTGAATTGTAGTGGTTCAGATAGGTGTGGTGGATGTACTTGGAATAATGACCTGGTTTTGAGCAGATCTGGGATAGTATGAGCCAAAGTGATGGAGAAGCTGAAATTTGGGGGGTGTGGAAGGTGAGGCTTCTCTGCTAGGACTCTGTGGTGGGTCTAGGGGTTCAATATCATTAAAGTTTATCTTATTATGTGATTTTCTTCTGAAAAGAATTCTTGATGATTCTAAATCAAAAGAGGAATATAGCAAGGTAGTAAGATGTTCAGGTACTGATCTTGTTTTACGGATGGACCTATCAGTAGCTAGATTGTCAGTTTCGAAAACTTGCCACAGAATCTTCTCTGGGTCATCTACTATGATAGGGGGATATGGGTGTGGATGAGATCTGGTATATATTCTTTGTGAAGCCAGATTTCGAGTCTAAATTTTAGAGAGGGTGATCTTGGTGAATGTTTTGGATGGATGGCCTCTCTAAAGTTCTACTAAGGTGAAGGATGGTCAAAAATAAAAGGGATGGATTAGTGGAGTCGCCAGGTGGAACTTGGTTGTTTTGTGAAGATAAAGCTATGGTCCACCACCAGTAACTAATCTGGAAATGTTTTTAAGATTTTTATGAGTTTCTTATGTGCAGCCTATGGTTTGTCTAAAGTATTCTAAACTTGTTTCGACACTTTGCTAGGGTGGTGATAAAAAAAGTGTTTACTCTAAATGATCTTATGGACTACTGGTCTAAGTTAAATGTTGAAGGACTAAAGAGTCTATAAGAGTTTGCTAGACTTTCATGTACTCAGTGTCCCACCATCTCCCGCTATGTTAGTGAGCGATGGGATAGGTTGATCGGATAGTAACCTAGAGTTCGGTAAAATAGTAAGGCCTACTGGAGGATAGTGGAGTCGCCAGGTGGAACTTGGTTGTTTGAGATGTATGGGTATGGTCCACCACCAATATTGACAAAAACCAATCTAAGGGAGTGTTTTGGGGTTTTTTTTATTTTTATGTAGTCCTAAGGTTTGGAAGAGTTTCCTATAACTGACTCATCATTTTTTAGGATGGTGAGACAACCAGATTCTACTCTTCTAAGTTTTACTGAGATTTTGAGAGTTCCTAAGCGATACCTAGGATGTTTTAACTCAAAGTCCCACCATGATCGCCATTTATGTTAGGGAGCGGTGGGATAAGTCAATCAAATAGTATTCTTAAGGCCTCTAAAGATTTTAGGGAAACTAAGTTGTTTAACACTCAGAGTCCCACCGTGATCGTTATTATGTTAGGGTGGTGATGAGGTGGCTCAATTAGATAGTAGCCTAGAGTTTAGTGAAGTAGTAAGGCCTACTAGAGGCTAGTGGAGTCACCAAGTGGATTTTTAGTTTTTTTGAGGTATATGTGTATGGTCCACCACCAGTACTGACAAATACCAATCTAAGGGAGTTTTTTGGGGTTTTTCTGAGTTTTTTATGTGACGCCTAGGGTAAGAGTGTTCTAAACCTGATTCATCACTTTGCTAAGATGGTGAAACAAGGAGTTTACTCTAGAGGATTCTATAGGCTAATGGTCTGAGTTGAGTGTTGAAGGACTAAAGAGTCTATAAGAGTTTGCTAGACTATCATGTACTCAGTGTCCCACCGTGATCGCCATTATGTTACGGTCCCATGATTTGGCTGGTTGGAAAGCCAAATGACAGTGTAACATCAAACCAAGCATTGGAGCCCAAGGACCTAGCCTTCCTGGACTCAGAGAGGGCTCTCTCTATATGTGTAATGGATATCTGTGTGTTTGCTTATTATGTTATGATTTTAGGCTAATTATGGAGTATGCTTTTTGGTTTTGGTTTTTTTTAAGTTGTGAGGGATAAAACTGATCAAAGATATGAAATAGGTAACAAGATGTTAGATTAAATGGGCTATAGGGTCAAAAGGTCAAGAAAGCTATTAGATGATGATACAAGGCTGTTGAAGGGCTGATTTGATTCAAGGTAGAAAAGATTTTTGGGAAAAATGGAGTAAATGGACATCAATTTTGTGAACGACAAAGGATTTCAAGCATAACTAATTTAATAGCAGACATAAACATGGTATGGAAAACCATTAATCATGCAAAATGTAACTATAATCTAATCAATACATAGAAATAAACATTCAAGCCATGCATAGAAGTATAAGACCCTCTAAATTTGGGAAATGGCTTTCAGACTTTGGGGAAAACACTTAAGGAAGACAAACAACTCAAAACACTATACCGGAACACCTAAACACAGTAATTCATGTTATTGGGCACTTTGAACAACAAGATTTGCATAGTTTTAGGCAAAGGGCTAGATCAAAACTAGGCCTCCTTGGTTCAAACAAAATGATAATCTAATCAGTCAAAGAGAAATTTCATGGATGGAACTATAGCTTAGTCATAGGTAAGCAGGGCATACCATAAGTCCTTCTTAGCATGTATAAAACCATGAATTAAACAAGCAACAATATCCTAAATATTAAAGAGCAGTCAAGAATTCTTTAATGTTACTTAGGAAGAAGAAAACAAAGAAGCTATGAAGAAACAAGAAATTTGAGGTGCCTCCATGGGCATGTCTCAAATTTGTTCTCTACTGATCTATAGCAAGAAAGAAACATGTATTCATGAATGAAAACTAGAAGATAACAACAAATCAACAGACGCTATACCATTCTACCAAGTCATGGAATCCATCAACAATCCTTCATCATTCATCCAAGAACATCCAAGAGGCAATCCAAAAGCATAACACAAGTATTTTCTTCCAAAGCTCATATGACCATATATTGCTTCTCTTCTCAAGTTCAGCCTTGTTTTATAATGCAAGCCTTTGGAATAAATAGGCCAAAGTGAGGAAAACCTCATGGTGCAACTTGCCATCCTATTGGCCTAATCAAAATATCTAGATTTGTCCTTGAGGCTTTGCAAAGCCCAAGGCACAAAAATATCTCATAAAATATCTAGAAAATGCTAAAAAAGGAAAAATAATTGACTTTGCATCATTTTCCATGTGCAAAAATAGCTAAACGCACATTTGGAAAAAGCAGATTTTAGAGGTTCAAAAATTACAAAAATATTTCAAATTTACATCAGAAAAAGGTCCCCTGACTTGCCAGTAACATTTGGTAGCCTTTCTAATGTTGAAACGAGGCTCATGATAGCTCGTTGGAAAGATCTAAGTGTCGAATTTCTAGAAAAACTGAAATTTTCCCAATCCAATGCCTATAAGTCCTCCAAAACTGCACCTGTGTGTAAAAACCCAAAAATTAGAGTCTGCTGATAGACCGGGCAGAGTGTGAAAAAAGCAAGCATTTTTCACCATTTCGGGGAAGAAAATGATCTCCAAATGTCTTGAAAATCATTGAGGGTGTGCTCCTGAATTGATGGAATCCAATTAATACCATTCTCCTCCTTTGACGAATCCTCCAAATGAAATGGCGAATTTTGTGAGTTTTGACCAAAAACTCAAAAATGCCAAAAAACCAAAGCATGTCAAAATTTGTACAAAATAGGTGTGTATGACCCTAAAGGGTCCCTAGCAACATGTTCTAAAGCATAAGCTAAAATATGAAGTCCTGATGTGTCTTTTCTCACTTTCCGTGCCGGCCGCTTCTACAAAACCAAGATGCCTCAAAAGTTCTTGAAATGTGTTTTCAAACACAGCTCTATCTCAGTTTGTCAACTCATTGTTGATAAGGCAACAATGATTTTGAATGTAGTGTGAAAATTCCCTTTAATACACCACCCTCTGCCCCTTTCCAAAACAATGATTTCCACTTGACATGCAATTGAACAAGTAAACTTTTAAGAGGAAAAAACACAGTCAATAAAGATAGATAGTCAAAGTGAATTTCCTGTGTTTTGTGATAAGGTCAACATGCATTTTGATATTCTAAGGATAAAAATATAACTGTGTATCTTTGACAAAGGTAAAATCACGATCTCCTTAAATTCAAAACCCTTCTTTCTTCTTGGTATGCCTTTCAACAAGTATATTCAGCAATATGAAGACAGTCAGTTACAAAGGCATCTACACAGTCCAAAGTCACTGTGTAATAGGATGAGAGGAAAAAGTTTATCTTGCTTTTGATGTAGTCATAAAAATCCTGTAGCATTCAATCACAGCAAAATCCTCCTTAAACAAATTACTGCCCTCCCTTTGCTTTACTGCTTCTCACGCTAATTTGATCCACACACCCTCCAACTATAAATGGCAGCTTTCTTACTGTTTCTGCCTTATGGACTTGAAAGGCACAACACTGATTTTTTGTCCCTTTGATATACAGAGGATATTTTGGAAAGCCACAAGCATTTATTGAATGATCATTGTGTTTAGATAAGTGACCGACTGTTCTCACCCTAAAAAACACATTATCCTTCCTTTTTTTTTAAACAATGCACATAGCTGACAGATTTTGACTTTGTTTTACCACAGTAGGGTTATCTTCACAATTTTGACAAAGCTTCATCCCTTAATCATTGTTTCTCAATGTTTATTTGAAACAAAAAGGGACTTATTTGAAGTCATTGTTTTTTTTATCGTGAAAAACATGGTATGTTTTAAAAAACAAGATATGGTTTCTTCCTTTTACTTTCTCTAAACAACCAACTTTATTCCTCCAATAAATCACTGTTTTTTCCTCCTTTATGCCAAACAACAAGTTTTGGTCTAATGAAAAACAAACAGTCAATTGATTGTTGTGCTTGGGCAATGGAGTGAGAAGAATACCTTAAAAAAGCTTAAGGGCCCTTTTTGATTGGTTGACCAGCTCTCCAAAGAGTTTTTTAAGGTTTTTAAGTGAGTTGTTGACCAGTGCTACAGGAGCTCTGCGCGCTGCTACAGGAGCACCGCGCATCAGTGCATTCCTTTGGAATTTTTCTTCCTGAACGCGCCGCGCAGCTTTTCAAACACGTTGCGCAACTTTGCACCCAATTTTCAAGGCCTTCCCGGTGTCGAAATTGAATGAAAGATGGCTCGTTGGAAATTTTTGGAAGTATAATTTCTAGAAAAACTTTAATTTTTTCATTTAGAGTTCATTTGGTTGTTCAAAAATTCATTCTCCCAACATTGATCAAAACTGGTGAATTCTAGTGCAGAAATGCATAGTGCTGTTTGTAAGCCACTTTTGGATGCCTTCCCGGTGTCAGAATTGGGCCCGAGATGGCTCGTTGGAAAACTAGAGAATTATAATTTCCAAATATGCTTGAGTTGTTTCATTTGGTGTCCATTTAGGTGTTCAAAGGCGGACTGTCCCATCACTGGTCAAAAATGGTGAATGCTGGTGCAGAAAAGCATAGCGTTGATTGCAGGCTACTTTTGGATGCCTTCCTATTGTCAGAATTTCGCCTGAGATGGCTCGTCGAAAAGATATGGAATTATAATTTCCATAAAAATTTGAATTTTTTCATTTGGAGTCAATTTGGTTGTTAAAAATCTGACTGTCCCATCACTGGTCAAAATGATGAATCCTAGTGCAGAGATTCTCCCGTGACATCTGAATTTTTCACATTTCTCACAAACCATGATACATGTGTAGAAACTGAAGGAATTTTTTATTATTTAACCTATGAGGGACAAAAACCTCTATCACTTTCGTAAATTTCATCTCCTCTTTGTCAGAAACACACTTTGAACCGAAATGCCCGGGTGCTCCTTAACCCTAATTTTGCTGTGGTAGAGGTATCATGATTCGAAAGCCATGCAAATTTTACTATCCCTTTGTATCCACTGTGATGAGATATTTGAAAGAAATTCCCTCATAAATAGGAAGAAAGATTACCCTTTGACAAATAATTATCATCATTGACCTGTGCCATGACCTGTCCCTTAATCATTCTTCAACTCTATTTTGTTTGAGTTCTTGACTGTCTTTGGAAGAAAATTTTGATAGGAGATAGTCCATCCTTTCTTATAGTTATAGTACTGATGTATTTCCTTTGTTTTTACATGCTTACTTTGTTCAGAAGCATCCCAACTGCCTCCTATTTCTCTTACCATTTTTCCCTTAATCAATGAAAACCCTAAAAATTTATCACTGCTCTGGCCCTCTGCTTGTGAATGAAGGAGGCCCCTTTTTGACAAACTGCCTGATGTTTCTTTCAAACTATGTCTCTGATCCTCTGAAGTTACTGGATTTTCTTTGCAAACTTTGTAAGATAACAGATTGATGTGGTAATTTCCTGATATCCTTGATAACCTGCTTATGATGGAGCTTCCTTCTATCCAGCATTACTAATCTCTGTGTGATATCCTTACCACTTTCTATGGCGTATAATTCAACTTTTTCATGGCAGTATAACAATGTTATATCATAAATGAACACTGTAAGATATTCCTACATTTCTGCTGGTCCCTTTTTATTACAGATTTCACACCCTTTTCCATAACGCTCTTTGTAAGCCTTTGTCACCTTTAGCCTGAGACCAAAATCTGTTTACACTTTGCCATGTCAAGGACACAGATATATGAGATCTGGAAGGTTGCTAGAATGAATCATAGACACCATGGATTTTATTATCCATTGTCCTCCTAATGGAGCCCTAACAGCTAGAGAAGCAACCCATGCTGTTCCAGACGTCAATAACCCTGCTGTATCTGAAGAATGCACTTGTTTTTGTGGTGGAGTGTGGATTGAAACACCGAGACTTGCAATGGATCTTTGAATGATACCAAGATGATTTATTTCTGGGGCTGTATACTACTTGCATCATTTTTCTCCATGTAGATCTAGAAACCATACATTATGTTCCATAACCAAATAGAACCATAAGAATACACAGATGTCTTTTTCACTGAAGTGCCTTCTTGCCCAACACTGATTTGAGCCACTCATACTAGCACCCCTGCAGAGATGCATTGTTAAAATAACTTTGATCAATGGAGTCCCTTCTTGTAGTGTCATGATGATAATGCCTGAAACTTCAGTTGATCTTCTTTCTTTGGACATAAGACCTAAAAACTATGTTTTTTATTGAATTGAACATTTCTGATTTTTGCTGAAACAAAACACAATGACCACTTTGATGGTGTATGACCTACAGATAGAAAAAGGGTTGTTTTTCCAGATAATAATAAATGAAGGATGGTTGATATTGAAGACAGGGGTTTTGACTAGAGATAGATTTTCTCAAGGTATTTGCCCTAAACACCACCACCTAGACCTAAATACTTTTTCATAATTTCTGAGGGATTTCTGAGATATTTTTAGGTCATTATATGACAAAATAAACGATGAGAGAGGAGTAAACAACTTGTTTTATGCTGGACAGTGAGTTGTGTGAAGGCAGGGAAAAATTGATATCAGAGGTACAAGGCTTGTGGCAATCATGTACAAGGAAGGTTTTCTGATTTAGGACAGGACTGAAACCTGAAGACTACTTCCACCTTAATATGCAAGAGAGGGGGAAAGGAAAAAAAATTGTTTGAGGGTTTTTCTAGAGGACAAATTGATTGTTCAAGATTGGTTTCTAGAAAACCTAGATAAGGAATCTAGTCATCAAAACATGTGAAAATACTGATGACTAACACTTCATTTTCAAAATTTCTTTCAAGCTATGTTATTTACAATGAATTAAAAAGAACTTTGAACAAAAACCTTAACAAAAATAATGTTTGAGCATCTTGCCATTGATAGGACCTCCAAAAATTTCAGTTCCATCCATCTCTTGAAGAAAAAATGCATTGTTTCCTATAGCAGATTTGATGAGATAAGGGCCTTTCCATAAATTTTCAAACTTTCCATGTTTTCCCTTATCTTCATTCCTGGAATCCCATTTCAAAACTTTGTCACCAATTTTAAAATAACTTGCCTTTGTTCTTTTATCAAATACCTTCTTGATGTTTTCTTGTACTTGTTGTGCTCTTTTGTAGACATCCTCTCTGGTTTGTTGCAAACGTATAATCTGTTTTATCCTTATTGTCATGTCATCTTCTTCAGATTGTACTTCTTGGATCAACTTCATGATTGGCACTCCTAAATTGGTTGTAAATATTGCATCTGCTCCATAAACTAGCTGATAAGGGGACATTCCAATTGAATTTTTGACTATCAATATGTCTGCCCAAAGTGCATGTACTAGCTTGTTGTGCCATGATTTTTTATTCTCATCCAGCAAATTATTTATAATGTTTACGAAAATATTGTTTGAGGATTCTGCCAGCCCATTACCTTGAGGATAATAAGCTATAGAATGGCCCAATCTAGTATGATATTTATGACAGAAATCAACCATATTTTTGGATCCGAATGCAGCAGCGTTGTCTGTGATGATTTTCCTAAGACAACCAAATCTAGACAAGATATGATTTTTAAGGAATGAAATGATGACTAAGTCTGTGGCATTCCTAGAAGGGATGGCTTCTATCCATTTGGTAAAATAATCAGTTGGTGTGCGGATCCATTTATGTTGGGTAGATGAAGCAGGATGGATTTCCCCAATGAATTCTAGGCCCCACTACTGAAAAGGAGCTTCAACAGTGATTGGTTGTAGAGGTAAGGGAAGACACTTTATTTTGCCTTCAAATATTTAACATTTATGACAGGCAATAACCATTTTGTGGATATATTGAAAGAGGGTGTAGCTCTAAGGATTTTGTTCACAGTAGTCTTCCAATAGAGGTGGCCTTCACATTCGCCTTCATGAAACTCATGCTTGATCTTATCTGCATCATTCTCAGGAAAAAATTTAAGAAATAATCTACTAGCATTTTTCCAATATAAACATTTATCTAAAATGCAGTAATTTACATCTTTTAACTTTAGAAACCTTTCCTTTGTTTTAGACAAACCAGGAGGGACATTTAAATTAAGCAGCACATATAAAATATCAGCATACCAAGATGAATTAAGAAAATGATCTTCAATAAGTGGAGCTGCTAACTCCTCCTGTTCATTTAATGCATTAAACACATTTATATCAAGAGCTTGAAAGTTGGATTTAGCCATAATTTTTTCTAGTCCTTGGCCTTTGATGAGCTTAGTGGGCTTGATTTCTAATTCGTATTCTAGTATTACATCAATCCACTTTCCTCTTTTTCCATCTGGATCTTGTGTCAATATGTCTTTTACCACTGAATGAGGCACAAATGCTATAATGTGTGAGTGTAAAATGTAAAATCTGAAATCCTTTAAGGCTTTTACCAAGGAAAAGGCTTGTTATTCCATTATATTATACTTTAAAGGTGAATCTCTTAATGCTTTGCTAAAAAATGTAATAGGATGCTCTTGTCCCTTCATGTTTTTCTGTAGGAGGACAACAGCCACTATGTGTTTTGATGCAATTGAAAATATGAAGAAATCCTTTGAAAAATCTAGACTAATGAGGATTGGTGTTTAAGTAAGTGCTTGTTTTACTAGCTTAAAGGATTTCTTTTCTTCTAAGGTCCACTTAACTCCTTCTCTTTTAAGCATATTTGTCATGTTTCTAAGGAGTTCAGCTAGGTTGGGTATGAACCTTCTCAAGAAATTAATCTTTCCAATGAAAGATTGAAGTTCCTTGATGTTTCTAGGATGATTGATTTGCAATATACCTTCAATCCTTTTTGGGTCTATTTTTATTCCCTATTCAGATATGATATGTCCAAGAAGTTTACCTTCTTGAAGACCAAACAATGTTTTCTTGGGATTTAAGGATAAACCATATTTTCTGCACTTCTCAAAGACTTTTCTTAGGTGTATTAGGTGTTCTTCATCTGTTTTGGAATAGATAGTGATGTCGTCTAAGTAAATCACAATGAAGTATCCTAGTTCTTCTGAAAATGCAATATCCATGGCTCTTTGGAATGTGGAACCAACATTCATTAAACCAAAATGAATTTTCACATACATGAAAGTGCCCCATGGTGTATTAAAGGTTGTTTTAAGTTGATCATCAAGATGTACCAATACTTGGTTATATCCGGAGAAGCCATCTAGCAAATAAATTCTTCTAGAACCTACCACCCTTTGTAAAATATGATCCATTTTGGGAAAGGGATAGTTTTCCTTTAAGGAGGCTTTATTTAAGTTTCTGAAATCAATACAAAGCCTTATTTCTCCTTTTTTCTTCCTAACTGATACAATATTAGATACCCATTCTGATTATCTCACAAGGACTATAATTCCAACATCATACATTTTTTCTAATTTATTTCTCAACAAGAGGTAATTGAACAGGGTTTATTTTGTGCAATTTTTGTCTATAAGGCTTCTGGTTTTCTTTGAGGGGTATCTTGCAGAGCTGTAATATTTTCAGGAACTGAGCTTGCTCTGTAAATAGGTTTGACAATAGTTGGGTTCTTAGATGTAGGAGATTTCCTAAGAATGCTTTCTGGATTATCAACTATTGAAGGAGGATTTGGATCAGGATGGGATCTAGTATGGATTCTTTTGGAAGCCAAGATTTAGACCCAAAGTTAAAAAAAAGTTTAGACAAGTATGACAGTTTTTTGAAGGCAACTAATTTGTGCAAGAAAACTTAATACTCAAAGTTCTCTTAACTGGGTTTTAATGATGTTTTTTTATAATGAAATAAGTTTCCCAGTGGAGTCTATGGAAAACCAAGGGGAATCAGCAGGCCTACTGAAAACCAGTGGAGTTACCAGGTGGAATATTTTTACTTATTTTCTAGGACTGATTGTTGTCCACCATCAACAATCAGAAACCAATCTTGGCAGACACTTGATTCATTTTAAGAATGGGATTTTCTAAGTTGTGAATTTACCTATTACTTAGTATATTCCCCAATATGGTTGCCACTATGTTGGCTCCCTGTGATTTACAATATTGGAAAGAATAAACGGTGCAGGGGGGAACATCAGAACCGCTTTGGAATCCTAGGACCTAGCCTTCCTGGATTCAGAGAGGAATCTCTCTATTAAGTGTTTTTAAAGGATATGTCTTTATACTTGGTTTATGATATTAGGCTAGTTATGAAGCTTAGAGAACTTTCTTGTTTGGTTGGGATGGATATCATTAACTGAAGAAGTTAACTGAAGGGTGAACGTGAGATTAGATTGAAGAATGTTTCAGCTAAAAAGATAGGTTATGAAACAGTATTAACCCATTGGGCTATGGAGTCACAAAAGGATTTAATTGTACAAAAATTCTTCAAGAGTTTCCATAGGTCAATTCATATATATCAAAGGATCGTTTATATTAAATTGTGATATGAAACATTAAAATTTTGTGAGAGAAGCAAAGCTAAAACCAATTAATAGTATAACTTCACTAAGACAAGAAAAGCCTTTCAAAGTAACTGTTTGAAGCAAGCCAACCATAGACTTCTTTGGACAAACTTTTATTAAAGAAAACTTTTCAGAAAACAATCCAGTAATCCTAAGACTACTTTCAGAAAACATATAAGAGAACAAGGAAAATAGCCTAAGATCAGACAAAAACTATGAATCTAGCCTGCTTTTGGCATACTCTCAAGGGATCTTTCAAAGCAACTGTTAAAGACTAGCCAGAGGACAGGGAAAACCATAGACTTCTCTGGGTTAACTCTACTTAGTAAACCTTGAAAAGAACATTCAAAAATAATATCTCAAGTTGTACTCAGAAAGACATGGGCTCACCAACATTTCTTCCTTGTTATACTCTATTGAATCATTCCTAAAACAACAAGCTGGATAAACCTAGAGGGAAATTAAGAAACCTCTAAACATACCTTAGCAGAAGAAAACATAAATATAAAGATTTCAGGCAGAAATAGGGTACTTTTCAGTAAATCCTACTCTAAATTTTCTGTTCTTTATAAGAGAAAATGGATAGCATGTCGAACATAAGAAAAGACAAAAACAGTGAGGGATAACACCACCATTAACATAGACGAGGATCCCATGAATAAAATTGTATTATTGATGTTCAAACCAATTACATACTTCAATTCCAACAAGTCTTTATAGCTCAAAAACTTCTCTTCTCAGCCTAGTGTTCTTCAGCTACTCAACAACACTTCAACAACTTCAGCAACTATCTTACACCTCAATGATAATCCAACCAAAAATCAAAATGAACTCCTCATACAGTATTTATAGATAAATGAGGAGGTGGAGTGAAATATGGGAACTCTAATGGTTCATAAAAGACAGAGTTTAATGGTTTTGACCTTTGAGGCCATGCAAGGCCGAAGGCAAAATGTATTTAAGTCTAACTATACGTTTATATTAACTTTCTGCACTACTTGATTTCTTTTTTCGACTTTTAGGCTTTTTAGGTAGGCTTGTAATAACTTCTAAACCCTCTTTACATAATATCTCTGTTTTGTAATAACTTCGCATATCTTTAGGGGAAAATAGGCCTATAGGTGGCATTTTAGTCCTTTCGAGGAGTAATTGCTTCTGTGGATATGACATTCAAAGCTCTTCTTCTGCTGTTTTGTCATGTTTATACCTTTAAACTGTGATAAAGCCTTTGATTTTGGCTTTTGGGCCTTTACTTTAATCATCTTTTGTCTATGTTTATCCTTTGAAATTAATTTGTATTCAAACTATGTCTTTATCCTTAGTCTGCTTGATTAAGTCTTTGATCTTCTAAATTATTCCTTAATCATTCTCTTTGATTCCCGTCTTCACTGTTCTTCACTAATATTCTTATGTTTCTACGTACAGGTGGCTTTTTTCCCACGCTGGAGGGTTTTTGTTGGTCAACCAACGTCCATGAAACATTGATAAATACTGGAATAAACCCTGAATCTCCATTTTTTCTTGTTTTTACCCTGACGATCATCATCCTGGGCTTTCAAGCCATTGATATTTAGCCGTGGGAGGGCCTGTACATTTATAGGCTACCATTAATCATGCACTAAATCATAAAAATGTTAATAAAACCTGCGCTTATGGATAAACTGCTTCAGAGGCTTGGTGAGGGCGGAGGAGCGATGTAGAGGAGGGAGAATGCATAGAGGGGAAAGGTTCCACGGTGGAATTGTGAAGAAATAGGAACAATTTTGAATAATGGCACGAATGGAGAAGGGTGGTTTTGAGGAATACTAGGGTGGTATTCATGCGAGGGCTAAGCAGTAAGTGGTTTTGGTTCTTTTGAACGCGATACCATACATCAGGCGACACCTATCCAGGGAAAACCATTCAGTTCACGCATAAATGGGGTGTTTAATCCTTTGAAGAGGAATGGTCATGAAATGGATTATGGGCCATCAAATCTAGGGGATCCGTGGTCTAGATCTGATCGCAAGTTTCCGCAAAATAAAAAAAATGGTCAGGAGCGGGATAAAAAATTCGAGAGTACGATGGTCATTGGATCGGGTAGATCAATGGTGGAGATGATATCGGACAAAGGTGGGTAGATGGAAATGGTCGGGTGTGGGATGGAAAATTCAACAATATGATGGTCGTTGGATCAGGTAGATCAACGGTGGAGATGATATCAGAGAAAGGTGGGTAGGGGGGAATGGTTGCGAGTGGGATGAAAAAGGCAAGAGTGCGATGGCCGTTGGATCGGGTAGATGAACGACAGAGATGATATTAGAGAAAGGTGGGTAGAGGGGAGCTTTTGGGAGAAAAATTAAAAATGCGAGAGTGCGATGGTCGTTGGATGTAGTAGATAAATGGTGGAGATGATATCGGAGAAAGGTGGGTAGAGGGGAATGGTCATGGGCGGGATGAAAACGTTGAGAGGGCGATGGCCATTAGATCAGGTAGATCAATGGTGGAGATGATATTGGAGAAAAAATTATGGCGGGGTATGAAATAAGAAATGAAGGGGGCTTAAGGGGAAGCACAATGCGGTCATGCCATTGGGTCACTTGAAGAAGAGGGGCTGAGGAATTAAGCCCTCAAGGGCTTAAAGCCTGCTTTTGATAAAAGGTCGGAAATAGGCCTAAAAAAGTGGGTTTTTTAGCCTTTTTTGATATTCTGATAGCTATTTAAAAGAGGGTTTAAACCATATAAAGGATTTTTCATAAATTTTTAAAAGGGATTTTAAGGGAAATGGAAGGAAAATGAGGGAGAAAATTGTGAAGGTAAAAAATGATGGAAAAAGGTCTGAAAATAGTCTTCATGTGATAACAACAAGGCCAATTGAAGGGTTTTAATGAATATTTCAGTGGAGTGATTCTTTGAAAAATAATGAACAGAGTGGGTTTTCAAGAAAACACAAGCTTTTCATAAAAATTTGTTTCTTGAAAATTGAAGGGATATTTAGCCATCATGAGATATAATAGAATTTATAGATGGCTAACAACCTTAACTATAACCTAACACTAACCTTTACCAAACCCTTAACCTTAACCTTATCTTAACCTTATACTGACCTTAACCTTAACCTTAACCTAAATATAACCTTAACCTTGACCTAACTATAACCTAACCCTAACCTTGACCAAACCCTTAACATTAACCTTAACCTGACTAAACCCGTAACCTTAACCTTATCCTTGACCCCTTAACCTTAATCTTAACCTAATGTTAACCTTAACTAAAACCTAACCCTAACCTTAACTAAACCCTTAACCTTAACCTTAACCTTAAACTTAACCACAACCCTAACCTTAACCTTAACCTTAACCTTAACCTAACTTTAACCTTAACCTAACCTTAACCTTAACCTAGCTATAACCTTACCCTTAACCTTAACCCTGACATTAACTATAACCTATCTCTAACCTTGACCTTAACCTTAACCTTAACCTTAACCTTAACCTTAATCTAACCTTAACCTTAACTTTACCTTAACCTTGACTTTACCCTTAAACTAACGTTAACCTTAACCTAACCGTTAACCTTGACCAAACATTTAACATTAACCTTAACATTAACTTTACCCTTAACCTAATCTTAACCTTAACATAACTTAACCTTGAATTTACACTTAACACAACCTTAACCTTGACCTTAACCTGAGGTTAAGATTATGGTTAAGAATAAGGGTAAGGTTAAGGAAAAGGTTAGGGTTAAAGTTAGGGTAAGGTTAGGGTTAGGTTAAGGTTAAGGTTAAGGTTGGCTTAAGGTGAAGGTTAGGTTAAGTTTAAGGTTAAGGTTAAGGTTATGTGTTTGGTCAAGGTTAGAGTTAGGTTATAGTTAAGGTCAAGGTTAAGGTTAGGTTATAGTGAAGGTTAAGGTTAAGAAAAGGTTAAGATTAAGGTTAGGTTAAGGTTAAGGTTATGGTTAAGGTTAAGGATAATGTTAGGTAAAGGTTAAGGTTAAGGTTAATGTTAAGGCTTTGGTCAAGGTTAGGGTTAGGTTCAAGTTAAAGGTTTAGTCAGGTTAAGGTGAGGTTTAAGCTTAAGGTTATGGTTAAGGTTAAGGTTAAGGGTAAA
This sequence comes from Pinus albicaulis, assembly GCA_034641835.2. Lineage (NCBI taxonomy): Eukaryota > Viridiplantae > Streptophyta > Pinopsida > Pinales > Pinaceae > Pinus > Pinus albicaulis. The sequence goes on along the minus strand of JAXQQM020069140.1, from coordinate 637,421 downwards.
TTCAAGGTTAAGGTTAAGGTTAAGGTTAGGTTAAGGGTAAACTTAAGGTTAAGGTTAAGGTTAAGGTTTGGTCAAGGTTAGGGTTAGGTTATAGTTAAGGTTAAGGTTAAGGTTAAGGTTATGGTTAAGGTTAATGTTAGGTTAAGTTAAGGTCAAGGTTAAGGTTTGGTCAAGGTTAGGTTAGGTTATAGTTAAAGTTAAGGTTAAGGTCAAGGTTAAGGGTAAGGTTAAGGTTAGGTTAAGTTTAAGATTAGGTTAAGCGTAACGTGAAGGTTATGGTTAGGGTAAGGTTAGGGTTAAGGTTAGGGGAAGGTTAAGGTTAAGGTTAGGTTAAGGGTAAAGTCAAGGTTAAGGTTAGGTTAAGGGTAAGGGTTTGGTCAAGGTTAGGTTTTGGTTATAGTTAAGGTTAGGTTAAGGTTAAGGTTAATGGTTTGTTCAAGGTTAGGGTTAGGTTATAGCTAAATTTAAGGTTAAGGTTAGGGAAAGGTTAAGGCTAAGGTTAAGGTTAACGGTTAGTCAAGATTAGGGTTAGGTTATAGTTAAGGTTAAGGTTAGGTTAAGGTTAAGGTTAAGGTTATAGGTTTAGTCACGTTAATGTTGAGGTTAAGGTTAGTTTAAGGTTAAGGTTAAGTTTAAGGTTAGGTTAAGGTTAATGTTATGGTTAAAGTTAATATTAGGTTAAGATTAAGGTTAAGGTTAGGATAAGGTTAATATTAGGTTAAGGTTAAGGTTAAGGTTAAGGTTAGGTTAAGGTTAAGGGTGAAGGTTAAGGGTAAGGTTAAGGTTAAGGTTAGGTTAAGGTCAAGGTTAAGGTTAAGTTAGGTTAAGGTTAGGTTAAGGGTAAATTCAAACTTAGGGTTAAAGTTAAGCTTAAATTTAAGGGTAAGGTCAAGGTTAAGGTTACAGGTCTTAACCATAACCTTCACTATAACCTAACCTTAACTATAACCTAACCCTAACCTTAAAAAAACCTTAACTTTAACCTTAACTTAACCGTAACCTTAATCTTAACCTTAACCTTATCCTTAACGTTAACCTTAACCTAACCTTATCCTTGATATTAGCTATAACCTAACCCTAACCTTGACCAAACCTTAACCTTAAACTTAACCTTAACCTTCCCATAACCATAACCTCAACCTTAACTTTACCCTTAACCTTAACCTTAATCTTACCCTTACCTAACTATAACCTTACCCTTAACCTCAACCTTTACCTTAACTATAAGGTAACCCTAACTTTAACCTTAACCTTAACCTTAACTTTACCCTTAACCTAATATTAACCTTACCCTAACCTTACCCTTAACCTTAACCTGAGGTTAAGATTATGGTTAAGGTTAAGGTTAAGGATAAGTTATGGTTAAGGGTAAGGTTAATGTTAAGGTTACGGTTAAGGTTAAGGTTAAGAATTTGGTAAAGGTTAGGGTTAGGTTATAGTTAATGTCAAGGTTAAGGTTAAAGTTATAGTTAAGGGTAAGGTTAAGGTTAAGGGTAAAGTTAAGGTTAAGGTTAAGGTTAATGTTGAGGATAAGGTCAAGGTCAAGGTTAAGGTTAAGTAAAGGTTAAGATAAGGTTAAGGGTAAGTTTAAGATAAGGGTAAGGTTAATGTTAAGGGTTTGGTCAAGGTTAGGGTTAGATTATAGTGAAGTTTAAGGTTAAGTTAAGGGTAAAGTCAAGGTTAAGTTCAGATTAAGGTTCATATTAGGCTAAGGCTAAAGTTAACGTTAAGGTTAGGTTAAGGTTAAGGTTATAGTTAAGGTCAATGTAAGATAAGGTTGAGGGTAAGGTTAAGGTTACAGGTTTAGTTAGGTTAAGGTTAAGGTTAAGATTAGGTTAAGGGTAAGGTTAAGGTTAAGGTTAATGTTAAGGTTAATTTTAAGGGTAATTTTAGGGTTAGGTTATAGTTAAGGTCAAGGTTAAGGTTAAGGGCAAGGAAACCCTTAACCTTAACCTTAACCTTAACCTTTACCCTAACCTTACCCTAACCTTACCCTTAACCTTAACCTTATCTATAACCTAACCCTAAGCTTGACCAAACCTTTAACCTTAACCTTAACCTGACTAAACCAATAACCTTAACCTTAACCTTACCATTAACCTTCACCCTTAACATTAACCTTAACCTTACCCCCTTAACCTTAACCTTAACCTAACTAAATCCGTAACCTTAACCTTAACCTTAAAATTTATCTAACGTCAACCTTAACCTTAACCATAACCTTAACCTTAACCTTTATCCTAACCTTAACCTTCACCTTAAGCTTTACCAAACCCTTAACCTTAACCTTAACCTAACCTTAACCTTGACCTTAACTATAACCTAACCCTAACCTTGACCAAACCCTTAACATTAAGCTTAAACTTAATCTTACCCTAACCTTAAACCTAACCTTAACCTTAACTTTAACCTTAACCTCAGTCTTAACCTTGAATTTACCCTTAACCTAATGTTAAGTTTAATGTTAACTTAGGTTAAGGTAAGGTTAAGGTTATAGTTAGGTCAAGGTTAAAGTTAACATTAACGTTAAGGATAAGTTAAGGTTAAGGGTAAGATAAGGTTAAGGTTAAGGGTTTGGTTAAGGTTAGGGTTAGGTTATAGTTAAGGTTAAGGGCTTGTTCAAGGTTAGGGTTAGGTTATAGTTAAGGTCAAGGCTAAGATTAAGGTTATGGTTAAGGTTGAGGTTAAGGTTAGGTAAAGGTTAAGGTCAAGGTTAAGGTTAGGTTAAGGTTATGGTTATGGGAAGGTTAAAGTTAAGGTTAAGGTTAAATTTAAGGTTAGGTTAAGGTTAAGGTTAGGTTAAGGGTAAGGTTAAGGTTAAGGTTAAGTTCAAGGTCAAGGTTAACCTTAACCTAACCTTAACCTTACCTTAACCTTTACCTAACCTTAACCTTAACCATAACCATAACCATAACCTTAACCTTAACCTAATGATAACTTTGACCTTAACTATAACCTAACCCTAACCTTGGCCAAAACCTTAACCTTAACCTAACTTAATCTAAACCTTGACCTTGACCTTAATCTTAATCTTACCCCCTTAACCTTAACCTCACTAAACACGTAACCTTAACCTTAACTTTAAGCTGACTAAACCCATAGCCCTTAACCTTATATTAACCTTAACTTTACATAACTGTAACCTTGACCTTAACCTTAACGTAACCTTAACCTTAACCTTAACTTTACCCTTAACATAACCTCAACCTTAACTTTAACTATAGCCTAACCTAAGCTTAACCTTACCTTAACCCAATTTAACCTTGACCTAACCATAGCTTTAACCTTAACCATAACCTTAACATTAACCTTACCCTCAACCTTTGCCCTTAACCTTAACCTAATCCTAACCTTAACCTAACCTTAACCTTGACCTTAGCCTAACCTTAACCTTAACCTTATCTTACCTGTTTGTGCTCAACCTAGTGTTCCTAAATTGAGTTCATTAACTGTCAACTAGGGTTGGTAAACTACTGAAGTGTGGTGCACTATATGTGCCTAGGTATTTGTTTCTTACTAAGTTGTGTTTAGTGTTTTCTGATGTTTTTTGTTTTATGGTTTTATGTTTGAAAAGGGAAAGAACTAAATGCTGGTGAAAAGAAGATATTGGTTATATTAAAGTAGAACAAGGCCTAAACTATGGATGGCAAATAAAAAATGCAAATACTAAAACAGAACAAAGCCTAAACTATGGCTGGAAAACAACAAATGAAAAGCTTGATAATGACTTCATTGCAAGGAAATAAATCACAGAATGAGCTTGAACTTATCCAATTCATTCATTAAAGATGTGTTGGAAGAGCTTGAGAAATGGACAAGTTAAGTGTGAATGAAGTTCTCCTAAATAAACAATCATCTTTCAATGTTACAACATCTCATCCATGATTAATGGTTCATTGGAACATATCTGGAAAAGAACATTTGTAGCACAATAAGATTTTACTATAAACTAACTTCTAATTCTATTTTGCAACTCAATTTAGCACCACTAGGCCTCACTCAAAAGTTATAGGTTTCTTTTTAGAGTAGTCCTTGAGAAAAGGCTTATTTGTGAAATGGTAAAAAGGTTGCAAAATACTCCAGGCCTTAGACTGATACTAGCTTCTATCCAGATGATTATGTATTAATATGAGGTTGGAACAAAAGAAGTTTTGTAAATAATGAAGACCGTGGTATCTAAATTTAACAACTAGTACAATTTAGAATGCAATGGATAACAACTAAACTGTAATTCTAATACAGTGAGCTAAGACTAAACTAGAGTTCTACTAATCTACTTGAAGTACAGTGAACAGAGTTAAAATAAAATGCCATTATCAAAGCTTGAAATGTAGTGACAGAGCTGAACTAAATGCAATCAACCTCCGGAGTGTTATGACTAAATTAACATGCAGCTAGTCTATTGGAATTCTATAGCCCATCTTGTTCAATGTGAATGATATTTTGGAAGATTTTGTAAAAACAATTATGGCTGTATTATTCAATGCAATTGAACATAAGCATAATATTTGAAAGAAAATACAATTAAAATCTAAGATACCATAGCTATTTCTTATTCATTGTTAATGATGTTTTGTAAGAGTTTGTAGGAGTAAGACCGGTTGTGACACTTTAGTGTAAACAAGCATAAATCATAAAATTCGAAAGGAAATGCAACCAAAACCTACAACACCACAGTTATGCCTTATTCATCGTGATGATATTTTGGAAGAGTTTATAAGAGTAAGTCTAGCCGTGATGATTAATGTAAACAAGTATGAAACATAAACTTCAAAAACGTGCTTAAGCTAGAAATGAAAAATGAGACTAAAATAATTATATAAACCATATAAACAAGGCTGCTCAGGAGGCAGGGGCCCTCTACCACCGGAGTAGCATGCAAAATCTACTTCAATATTGACTCAGTGCTTTCAATAAAATGATACTTCTTGCATTAGAGAGAAATTACTTCAAAAAAGAGTGTTTTTGTACTTCTGAAATCTAGGAGTCAAATACAAAATCTAACCTTGTCCCTCGGTTTCCCGAGCCATATTTATAATCAACATTACATAACTGTCTTGAGATAACCTAGGGATGATTGTCTTTCCAAATAAAAACCAAACTAGGACTCTGATGGTGGTCACGTAATAGAATTAAGGACATCTGGATTGTCCTTGTCCTATTAGGAGTCTCTTTCCTAGTTTGAGTTCCCACGTACATAACCGCCTACAGAATTCCGTTCAAACTTCATGGAGAGCAACAAATGATGAGGGAATGATGTGGAATACACCCATATGTTTTTTTCTCCAAGATGACACCTGGAACCTGCGTAGACATGAAGACAGCTGCAGAATCAGAAACTAGCTACAGAATGTCTGCATTCTGTAGCTAGATCTAGTTCAAAAAGTACTACAATGACAAAATCATAAAAACATAGCAAGTTAGTCATGATATTCATTCTTAAAGAAATTTTAACTAATTCTACTGATCATTTGAGCCTATGATTAATAATGGACAAAGGAAATGGAGTGGAATGTGGTGGAAGAAAGAACATCTTTGGAGCTCAACATACCCCCACTGCTAGGTTCTTGCATGTCCTCATGCAACTATTCCATGAACTCTGAGACCTCTGCAAGGACATCCAACCCTCTTATTCTGCTTTGCCTGGCAGTCAAAGGCCTTCTGGGCTTTCTTATGACTAACTTGAATCTCAAATTTGTGAGTGCCCTGGTTAACTTTTTATTTCTCTTCTTCAATTTTTCACTGGCCTTATACAACTTTTGCATTTGTAGAGACAGAGTTGAATTCATATTAGTTTTCAGTTTAACCTTCTCTCTCAAAATTTAATTCTCATTCTTGATATGCCTATTGAGTACTTCTAACTCATACCTATCCCTTCTTAGCACATCAATTTCAGACTTTTGTGGGCTAGGGGTTCTGTCTCTAAATTCTGAAGCTCTCCTCTCTAATGTTTCAACATAGTTGTAAATTTCTTGCTGTGCTGGGTCAATTTTTGGAACTTATTCATCAAAATCCTACTCAGTAGGTGTTTCTTCGTCCTCTATGTTTATGACTCCAGTTTTTTTAACCTTTTTTTTCTTTAGTATCCCTCTAAGTCTGTGGCTCCTTCTCGGTTGAGATGGCCCTTCTCCTTTCTCTCTGGCAAATTTTCTTATTATCCTCTCTTTCTTAAGCTGCTTCTTGATCTGAGTCAATTTCTCTGAAATCATTTTTTCACTGCTTTCTTGTATTGTTTTACCAGTTTCATTTTTGGAGGTTTTCCATCTTCTGTTTCTTTTTGTAGGTTTGTCTTCAGGTGGAGGTTCCTTGGGTTCTTCAAAGTGATTTCTCACTAAGAACTCTTCCCAATTATCTCCCATTTTGCTCAAATGATGTTCAATCAAAATTTTGACTAAACCATGGTGGTATAAGTTGGTTTCCAAAAATTGAATTCTCTTTTGAACACTTGAGGCCATTTTCTTTAAACTATGAAGGAAGAAAAAGGGAAAATTAAGTTCTTCTTCTAGGAAATGCATTATCAACCGAATATGATAGACATAGAAAGCACCATATCTTCCTTCACAAGTGATGAATTTTTGCAAGATAAGCAACATGTTCCTCCATTTTTTCTTTAGTGCAGAGCTAGGGATACCCTTTTTGAAAATGGTAACATCCATACCTGGTGACTTGAGTATCTGCTTCCATGCTTCGTTATGAAATTCTCTATTCTTGAACCACCTTTCTCCTTGTCTGGGAAATTCGGTTGCTTCTGTAATGGAAGCTTCTGTAATGGTGAATTTAATATCTCCTATCTCAACCTAAGCTCCTTTTAAGGATCTTGCAAACATTTTGGTCACCTCTTTGTGAAACCCACTGAATTTTTCAACGAATTGCAACCACCCTGCTTGTTGTAAAATTTCTCTCCAAGTACTTAGTGCCAACCGGTTTAGTCCTCACTATAAGACCCATAACTCCTCTTTCCAACCTTCAAATTGTTGATCCTCTGTTCACGGTGACAGTGGTTGTTACAGAGATGCCTCTGTTTCACAAACCGGAATGGTTAAAAATTGGTTACGGGAAAGAATGATATGGAGTGATTTCGGAATGAATATAATGAGGTGAGGATGATGTATATGAGTTGAAGGATATCACGAAAGAAAAGACCGTGGAAATATTTTGTAACGAATTCGAAATCATCATTAAATGCTTTGGCCTAGTGACATGACTAATCCAATCACTTCAGCACTTTAACTGTTTAGATTTTTAAATGATGATCGAATATGGGATTTGAAATGGTGGAATAGAAGGAGTTTTATCCAAAGATTTTGTGGGAGGTTGGTTAGGCATGATCAAAAAAATTAATTAAAACAACTTTTTGAATTATTCATAACTTAAATATACTAAAATCTTTCATGATATGTCATTATAATCAAAACTTTTACCTTTGCCTTTCCTCTGATTTTTTTTGTGTTCTTCATATGCTTTGTTCTCTCCTGAAAATCATTAATTTTTGAGTCTTCATAACCTTCTTGATTTTTCTTGTTGTCATGGATATGCAGGATCATTTTATTGTAGATCAGGTGATTACTAGACAGTGCCTTTAGGATCTCTGGCTGCAGAATGTCTGTCTGGCTGCAGAATGTCTAACTGGCTGCAGAATGTACTTGTAGAAGACTTGAAACATGAAATGAAATGTTTTGGAGCATGAATGGAATGTTGTATGGAATGATTGAATATGGATAGTAAAATATGGTGTAATGGAATATGAATGAAGTGAGTAATGAAGTGGAATGTATCACATCTTATGAAATGAAGTGAAGTATGAGAAGTGGCCTGCAATTCATGATATGTATTATTCAATTGTAGAAAAACATCAAACTTTAATAATCTGGAATGAAAATGAGGTGGACCATGGAGTGAAGTGAATGAAGTGTGGATGAATGAATGAAATGGAGTATGGATGAATGAATGAAATGGAAAATGAGATGGACCATAAGTGAAATGAATCTGCACTTATGATTTTGTAATAACTACTTGCAGAAAGAACAGATTTGAAAAGCTAGAGTGTCAAAAAGATTCTGATTTTCACTCCACCTTTTCTGTATAAACATGCCAATCAGTGATTGGTTTTCATGTTTATACTTTATTTTATTTTATTTTATTTTATTTATTTATTTATTTTCAATATCTGACTTTAGAAAATTCACTTAAGTTGATGAAGAAGAAAAATTCTTCTTCATTAACTTCATATCACTGCTTTCCTGGAATTTCTTGACAAATTCTTCTCTTGAGAGTGGCTTATGATACAACTTCAATCTATGACCATTCACAAGAAAAGTGACCTTCTCTTCATCTATTGTCCTGATTTTTATTTCTCCATTGTCAAAAATTCTTATGATTTCATATGGCCCAAGCCAATGTGTTTGGAATTTACCTTGAAAATCCTTGAACTTTGAATCAAACAAGAGAGCCCAGTCACCTTCCTTGAACTTCTTTTCCTTGATGTACTTGTCATGCCATCTAGTCCTTTGCTATTGGACTAGACTTGTTTTCTGAACTGCATCTTTTCTGATCTCATCCAATTCATTAATCTGCTCCAATCTGTGCTTTTGTGCCTCTGATAGATCAAGTCCTAGCTGAACTGCCATTTTGAAAGTTTGAATCTGGAACTCTATGGGAAACAAAACTTGCTTTCCATAAACAAGTTCATAAGGAGTATGGTCTGTTGTGCTTCTCCATGTAGTTCTATAGGCCCACAAGGCTTTAGGAAGCCTATCTACCCAATCTCTTCTATGTAAATGGACAGTATTTGTTAAGATCCCTTCAATAACCTTATTAGTAGATTCCACTTGATCATTTTCTTGTGGATGATAGGGAGTAGATTTTCTGTGTCTGATTTTTTACCTCTCCATCATTTGTTCCACTAGCCTTGATGTGAATTGAGCTCCTTGATCTGTAACAATTTCCCTTGGGACACCAAAACGAGTAAAAATATCCTCAAAAAGAAAATTAACTACGGATGCTTCATTAGCAAAAAGTAATGGCTTGGCCTCCACCCATTTGGTAACATAATCAATGCAAACTAATATATATATCTTTTGTCTCGATGGAGGACTAATAGGTCCTACAAAATCCAAAGCCCATTTTTCAAAAGGTTCAATATGTACCTGAGTTTGTAATGGCATCTCACCTGAAGGAGAAGGTTTCCCTACCCTTTGGCAATTGTCACACCTTTTGACATACTCTTTAGCATCTTTAAACAAGGATGGCCAATAATATCCTAAATTAAGGATCTTATAGGCTGTCCTCTTATCAGCAAAGTGTCCGCCACAAGGTTCATCATGACATGCTTTGAGAATCTCATGCATCTCATCTTCACGAACACATCTCCTAATGATCAAATCTGGACCTATCTTGTACAACTCATTAGCAACCCATGAATATTTTGCACTGTCATAAATGATTTTTCTTTTATCTCTTGAATTCATTATTGAAGGAAATTTTCCTGAAACTAAATAATTAGCAATGTCAGCAAACCAAGGAGTTTGGGTAGAAATTGCAAAAAGATATTCATTAGGAAATTGATCTTCAACTGGAGTGTCATATTTGATGTTTTGGAGTCTAGATAGGAAATCAACAACTGTGTTTTTTTTTCCAGACCTATCTAGAATGATAATGTTGAATTCTTGTAAAAGCAATAACCATCTTATGACTCTGCCATTAGTAATTGATTTGTTCATTAAGTATCTAATTGTAGAATGATCTGTGTGAAAAAAAGTTTCATAGCCTGTTATATAGTGTCTGAATTTGTTTATGGCATGAACAACAGCTAAAAAATCTTTTTCAGTTACAGTATAGTTTAACTCTGCAGGAGTCAAATTTCTACTGGTATGGTAGATGGCATAAGGAATCAGGTCTTTTTGTCCCAATATTGCTCCTAGAGTTGTATCTGAGGCATCTGTTGAAATATGAAAAGGTAACTTCCAGTTAGGTCCCCTTAAAATAGGTGCTTTAGAAATTTTTGTTTTCAGGGTCTCAAAGGCTAACTGTCAATCAGAATTCCATTTGAAATCACAGTCTTTGGTAAGTAATTTGAAGAGTGGAGATGCTATCTTGGTGAATTTTTCCATAAATCTTTGATAATACCCTGTAAATCCAAGAAAAATCCTAACATCTTTTTGACAACTTGGAATAGATAAGTTAGATATGACTTCAACTTTTGACTCATCAACTCTAATCCCATCCCCTGAAATGTGATGTCCTAAAACAATTCCTTCAGTAAACATCATAAAACACTTCTCATGACTAAGTGAAAGATTTGCTTCTTTACATCTATTTAAGACTTTTCCAAGTTTACTAAGGCTTCTTCAAATGTGTTTCCATAAACTGTGAAATCATCCATATATACCTCTACACAATCATGTATTAGATCTGAAAAAACTCCTAATACTGCCCTTTGAAATGTTGCAGGTGCATTGCATAATCCAAATGGTAATACTAGGTAAGCATAGGTACCCCAAGGACAGGTAAATGTGGTTTTGTATTGGTCCTCAAGTGCTACTTGAATTTGATTATAACCACTAAACCCATCTAGAAATGAGAAGTACTTTTTGCCAGCTAAGGTATCTAACACCTGATCTATGAAAGGTAGGGGAAAATGATCTTCAAGAGTAGCTTTGTTTAATTCTGGGTAGTCAATACATACCCTCCATTTACCATTTTTCTTTGGCATAATTACCAAAGGAGAAACCCATTGACTAATTGAAATAGGATAGATAAAGTTGACATTCAACAATTTCTACAATTCTTCTTTAACAATCTCCCTAAGATTTGGATTCATCCGTCTTTGAGGTTGTCTGATTGGTTTACAATTTTCCTCTATGTAGATATGATGAGTGCAAGTATTCGGGCTTATCCCTTTCATATCAGTGTACTCCCATGCATATGCAGAAGAATGTCTCTGTAAAATTTTGACTAGCTCTTCTTGTTGAGATTTTTCTAGGTTCTTGTTTATGTTTAAAGTTTTGCCTGGAAATATCTCAATTGTAGAGCTGCCAGATTTATCCATGGAATAGAGAGACATCTGCCTTGATAACAAAAACACAATGTTTGATTCTTCTTGAAATTTTTCATGTTTATGTTTCAAAGAGGATTCAAAGTTTTCTAAAGTATTCAGAATTTGACTATCTTCACTAATTTATGAAATTGTGAAGAGAGGTTGTAAGTCTTCTTCATCCTCTATCCATTGAGTATCATTTAAATCTGTAATCATCCTTGCTGGAGGATACAAAGTGAATTTATTAGTTGAAATACCATCAAATATGTACATATCACCGGATCTACAACTAATGAAAGCATCAGCTGTAGCTAACCAAGGTCTTGCTAATATAATTGGATGCCCTCCTAGATTATTCTTAGGAGTTAGGATCATGAAATCCACAAGGTACTCCCAAGAATCTAGGGACACTGGAATGTCTTCTATTACCCCATCAGGTTTGATCACAGATCTGTCTGCTAATTGTAATAATGTGGGTGTAAAGAGAAGATTAGGAAGTTTCAGTTTGTCCATGATTTTTCTACCCATGATATTGATTGCTGCTCCTAAATCAATGAGTGTGTTTTGGATCTCAATTCCATTGATGTGAATTTTAACAACTGGATTTCCTGGGTCTAGATACTTTGGAATAGCAATCTTACCCATCATGATATCTGCTATTTTTCCTGCCAGTTGAATTTTCTTTGTATTTCTTATTCTTTTTCTTGTTTTCTTCATGCTCAACTCCTTTATTGTCTTTGCTAAAATTGGAATTTCCTTGATAGCTTGTAATAATGGAATCTTAATACAAAAATTTCTTAGCTCATCTAGGAAATCATAATTAGGCATCATAATTTGTTTTTCTACACCTCTATCAATTTGTAATATTTCTGGAAAGGGAGGTGTAGGAGTGGATGTTGATGGCTGCTCAAATACAAGAGTTGAAATTATTGGTTATATTTGTTTTGATTTTTCAATGTTTGGTTCTTGAAAAGATGTGTCTTCTTTAAGACTTTTATTTTCCCGTAGAGAATCTTCCTCAGAGTTATCTTGTTCTTGTATGATCACAGAAGGTTTCCTCTTTTCAAGTATTCTTCCAAACCTAAGTTGAACATCACTAAGTTCTAGAGGAGTAATTAAATAAGTTGGAAACTGTTGGCCTTCTATCATGCATGTGTTCTGAGGATTTTTATTGTTGGGTTTTGGTATGGGTTGAGCTGGTATTTGATTTTATTTATGAGGAAATGGTAAGGGGAGTGGTTGACTTTGATGTTGTGGATTTTGAGGATTCTGTTGAGGATTTTGTTGAGAATTTTGAGGGAAAAAATGTGGGTATGGTGGATATTGATAGTACTGGGAGTATCTTCTTGAAAGACAGTTTTAAGAGTAGGAAGTGAAGGAAAACTCTTGGTCTCACGTTTTTCTAAACAAATCACATAGGTCTCTACAACTTTTGCATCCAAATGACATTCTCTCAAGTCATGCTTCTTTCTACATTTGGGACAAAATATTGCTAAAGCATCAGATTCAACTTTTTTCTTGTTCTGTAACTTAAGGGTGTCTATTTGTTCACTAAGACTCCCTAAGATGTCAGATTTGAATTCATCAAGCATATGCCCTATCTCTACCCTACTTACTATCCCAGAAGAAGACTTACTTACCCTTGCAAGAGCAGGGTCTCTTGGTCCTTTCACAGTTTTAGATTTTCCTCTTGAAAGGTTGATACATAACTCAGATATTTCAGGTAATGTGAGCTAAGATATATCCCCTTTTCCCATCATGTTAAGGATATCCAACCATTCATCCCTAATTTTCTTCAACAAGAGAGCTTTTAAGGTGTCTTGGTCTAAGTTTTCCATTTTTGCTCTTTTGATGTTGTAATGAAATCTTTCCAACAAATCTTCTAGGTTTTCATCCTCTTTTTGTATCATCTTGAACACTTCATCCTTATGATTTACTGGCATAAAATAATCCAAATACCTTTCTAGAAATTCTTGTTTCATGTCTTCCAATGTCCTAAGAGAACTGTTGATCAAACTCATAAAACACTTCAATGCTGCTCCTTTCAATGTTGAAGGAAATAGTTGAAGTTTTTGAGCATCTTGTAAGTAGTCATAAGTTCTACATAGGACTTCAAATTCAAATAGGAAGGTTTCAGGATCTTCAGTTTTAAGTCCATAGAAGCTTGGAAGGACAGAGGGTGAAATGTTTTTCATAACTGTATTGGTTTCTTCATATACTATAGGAAACCCAAAAGAGCTTCCCATTTCTCTTATACCTCTTCCTCTACCTCCTTATCCTCTACCTCTACCTCTACCCCCTCCAAATAATGTGTGTTCTCCATTAAAGACTCCTCCTCCCCCTTGTTCTGCCATAGTTTATTCTTCTGTGGAAGTGGAAAAGTTTGTGTCTCTAGCAGGGGTCCTTGAATCTTCTTCTAAGACAGGTTCATCGGATGAAGTGGAAGGTCTTTCTAATGGAATATCTGATCTTAAGTCTTCTGGAAGTCTAGGATCAGTAAAGGATTGAATGTGGGTCTGAGTTGGAGGTGTGCTAGCTCTAGGTCTTGATGAAACAAGTGGTGTTCTAGGAATCAAAATTCTACATCTGTTTCTTATGAATCTACCCCTTGAGTCTCTTTCTCCAAGAATATCATTGTTTTTGGGAGTTAGGAAACAAGGCTACCTAGTTACACTTCCCCAGCAACGACACCAAAATGTTTGTGCTCAACCTAGTGTTCCTAAATTGAGTTCATTAATTGTCAACCAGGGTTGGTAAACTGCTGAAGTGTGGTGCACTATATGTGCCTAGGTATTTGTTTCTTACTACGTTGTGTTTAGTGTTTTCTGATGTTTTTGGTTTTATGGTTTTATGTTTGAAAAGGGAAAGAACAAAATGCTGGTGAAAAAAGCTATTGGTTATATTAAAGCAGAACAAGGCCTAAACTATGGATGTCAAATAACAAATGCAAATACTAAAATAGAACAAAGCCTAAACTATGGCTGGCAAACAACAAATGCAAAGCTTCATAATGATTTCATTGCAATGAAATAAATCACAACATGAGCTTGAACTTATCCAATTCATTCATTAAAGATGTGTTGAAAGAGCTTGAGAAATGGACAAGTTAAGCGTGAATGAAGTTCTCCTAAATAAACAATCATCTTACAATGTTACAACATCTCATCCATGATTAAAGGTTCATTGGAACATATTTGGAAAAGAACATTTGTAGCACAATAAGATTTTTTTCTAAACTAACTTCTAATTATGTTCTGCAAATCAATTTAGCACCACTAGGCCTCACTCAAAAGTTATAGGTTTCTTTTTAGAATAGTCCTTGAGAAAAGGATTATTTGTGAAATGGTAAAAAGGTTTCAAAATACTCCAGGCCTTAGACTGATACTAGCTTCTGTCCAGATGATTATGTATTAATATGAGGTTGGAAAAAAAGAATTTTTTGTAAATAATGAAGACCGTGGTATTTAAATTTAACAACTAATACAATTTAAAATGCAATGGATAACAACTAAACTGGAATTCTAATACAGTGAGCTAAGACTAAACTAGAATGCTACTAATCTACTTGAAGTACAATGAATAGAGTTAAATTAAAATTCCATTATCAAACTTGAAATGTAGTGACAGACCTGAACTAAATGAAATCATCCTCCAGAGTGTTATGACTAAACTAACATGCAGCTAGTCTATTGGAATTCTAGAACCCATCTTGTTCAATGTGAATGATATTTTGGAAGAGTTTGTAAAAACAATTCTGGTTGTATTATTCAATGCAATTAAACATAAACATAAGATTTGAAAGAAAATACAATTAAAATCTAAGATACCAAAGATGTTTCTTGTTCATTTTTAATGATTTTTTTGAAGAGTTTGTAGGAGTAAGACCAGCTATGACACTTAGTGTAAACGAGCATAAATCATAAAATTCGAAAGGAAATGCAACTAAAAACTACAACACCACAGCTATGCCTTATTCATCGTGATGATATTTTGGAAGAGTTTATAAGAGTAAGTCTAGCTAGGATGATCAATGTAAACAAGCATGAAACATAAAATTCAGAAACGTGCTTCAGCTAGAAATGAAAAACGAGACTAAAATGCTTATCTAAACCGTATAAACAAGGCTGCTCAGGAGGCAGGGGCCCTCTACCACCGGAGTAGCATGCAAAATCTACTTCAATATTAACTCAGTGCTTTCATTAAAGTGATAATTCTTGCATTAGAGAGAAATTACTTCAAAACAGAGTGTTTTCATACTTCTGAAATCTAGCAGTCAAAATACAAAATCTAACCTTGTCCCTCGGTTTCCTGAGCTATATTTGTAAAAAATTTACATAACTGTTTTGAGATAACCTAGGGATAATTTTCTTTCCAAATAAAAACCAAACTAGGACTCTGATGGTGGTCACGTAATAGAATTAAGGACATCTGGACTTTCCTTGTCCTATAAGGAGTCTCTCTGCTAGTTTGAGTTCCCACGTACATAACAGCCTACATAATTTCGTTCAATCTTTGTGGAGAGAAAAAAATGATGAGGGAATGATGTGAAATATGCCCATATGTGTTTTTCTCCAAGATGACACCTGGAACCTGTGTAGACATGAAGACAGCTACAGAATCGGCAACTAGCTACAGAATTTCTGCATTCCGTAGCTAGATCTAGTTCAAAAAGTACTACAATGAAAAAATCATAAAAACATAGCAAGTTAGTCATGATATTCATTCTTAAAATTTTTTTAACTAATTCTACTGATAATTTGAGCCTATGATTAATAATGGACAAAATAAATGGAGTGGAATGTGGTGGAAGAAAGAACATCTTTGGAGCTCAACATAACCCTTACCCTTGATCTTGACCTTAACCTCAACCTTACCTTTACCTTAACCTTAACCTTAACCTTCCCATAACCATAACCTTAACCTTGACTTTATCCTTAACCTAACCTTAACCTTAACCTTAACCTAACCCTAACCTTGACCAAACCCTTAACCTTAACTATAACCTAACCTTAACCTTAACCTTCCCATAACCATAACCTTAACCTTGACCTTGACTTTACCCTTAACCTAACCTTAACCTTGACCTTCCCCTAACCTTAACCCTAATATTACCCTAACCATAACCTTAACTTTACCATTAACCTAATCTTAACCTTAACTTTACCTTAACGTTACCCTTAACCTTGACCTTAAACTTAAATTTAATTATAATCTAACCTTAACCTTAAATTTAACTATAACCTAACCCTAACTTTGACAAAACCTTAACCTTAACCTTAACTTAACCTAACCTTAGCCTTAACCTTAACCATGAACTTAACCTTAACCTTATCTTAACCTTAACTATAACCTTACCCTAACCTTAAACCTAACCTTACACTTAACCTTAACCTTAACCTTAACCTTAACTGTATCTTAACCTTAACTATAACCTTACCCTAACCTTAGCCCTAACCTTACCCTTAACCTTAACCTAACCTTAACCTTAACTTTACCCTTAACCTTGAATTTAACCTTAACCTTCCCCTAAACTTAACCCTAACCTTAACCTTAACCTTAACCCTAACCTTAACCTTCCCCTCACCTTAACCCTAACCTTAACTTTAACCTTAACCTTAAGGTTAAGGTTACGAGCTTAGTTAGGTTAAGGTTAAGGTTAAGTTTAAGTTTATGGTTATGGGAAGGTTAAGGTTAGGTTAAGGTTAAGATTAGGGTAAGGTTAAGGTTAAGGGTTTGGTCCAGGTTAGGGTTAGGTTATATTTAAGGTCAAGTTAAGTTTAAGGTTAAGGTTAAGGTTAGGTTAGGTTGAGGTAAGGTTAAGGTTACGGTTAATGTTAAGGCTAAGATTAAGTAAAGGTTAAGGTTAAGGTTAATATTAAGGGTTTGGTAAGGGTTAGGTTTAGGTTATAGTTAAGGGTAAGGCTATAGTTAGGTTAAGGTTAAGGTTAAGGTTAAAGTTAGATTAAGGTAAGGTTAAGGTTACGGATTTAGTCAGGTTAAGGTTAAGGTTATGGCTAAGGGGGTAAGGTTAAGGTTAAGGTTAATGTTAATGCTTGGTTAAGGTTAAGGTTAAAGTTGAGGTTAAGGTTAGGTTATGTTTAGGGTTAGGTTATAGTTAAGGTGAAGGTTAAGGTTAGGGTTAATGTTAGGTTAAGGTTAAGGGTACGATTAATCCCTTAACCTTCGCATAACATTAACCTTAACCTTAAACTTAATTTAACCTAACCTAACCTAACCTTAACCTTACCCTTACCTTAAAATAACTTTAACCTTAACCTTCCCCTAACCTTACCCTAAGCTTACCCTAACCTTACCCTTAACCTTCAGCTTAATTTTAACCTAACCTTAACCTTAAATTTACCCTTAACCTAACCTTAACCTTAACCTCAATCTAACCCTAACCTTGACCTTAACCTTAACCTTAACCAAACCCTTAACTTTAACCTTAACCTGACTAAACCCGTAACCTTAACCTTAACCATAACCTTAACCTAACCTTAAATTTGACTTTACCCTTAACTTAACCTTAACCTTAACCTAACCTTAACGTTACCTTAAGGTTAGGTTAAGGTTAAGGTTAGGTAAGGGTAAGGTTAAGGTTAGGGATTTAGTCAGGTTAAGGTTAAGGTTAAGGTTAAGGGGGTAAGTGTTACACATCATTTTGTCATCATCCCTGCAATCCCTTGTCCTGCATATTGGAGGATCATTCCTGTGACCTGTGAACAATGTCATACTCTGCAAACACCCTCTTTGCATCCTTCTACATAAGGACATCATTTCTAATGTTGAACATTTCCTTAAAAAACACAAAAAAACCTATGTTTTGGCTTTGGCACAGTTAGCCAGTTCATCCCTCACGCTGATGTGGAAGATTTGCACTGGAGCCCGCGCCACATGGCGCTCTGTCTCAGTGGCCCGTGCCAACTATTTTAGGAATGTTTTTTAACAAATAGAGGTGGAATTTTCCTTTTAACTACCTCGGGGATGACTCATTAGAAGTGGTTAATTTGATGAGCCATGGATCTCTCTCTTTAGGTAGTGGTCACTCTAACCTTAACCTTAAAATTAACCTTGACCTTAACTATAACCTAACCCTAACCTTAGTTTATGTTCAAGGTTAGGTTAAGGGTAAATTTAAGGTTAAGGTTAAGTTTAAGAATAAGGTTAATGTTAGGTTATAGTGAAGGTGATGGGAAGCTTAAGGTTAAGGTTAAGGTTTGGTCAAGGTTAGAGTTAGGTTATAATTAAGGTCAAGGTTAAGGTTAGGTTAAGGTTAAGGTTACGGGTTTAGTCAAGTTAAGGTTAAGGTTAAGGATAAGGTTAGGCTAAGGGTAAAGTCAAGGTTTAGGTTATGGTTATGGGAAGGTTAAGGTTAAGGTTAAGGGGTTAAGGTTAGGTTAAGGTAAAGTCAAGGTTAAGGTTAGGTTAAGGTTAAGGTTAATGTTATGGTTATGGGAAGGTTAAGGTTAAGGTTTAGGTTATAGTTAAGTTCAATGTTAAGGTTAAGGTTATGGTTAAGATTAAGGTGAAGGTTAGGTAAAGGTTAATGTTAAGGGTAGGTTATAGTGAAGGTTAAGGTTAAGACCCGTAACCTTAAACCTTAACCATAACCTAACATTAAACTTAATCTTATCTTAACCTTAACCTTAACCTTAACCTAACTATAACCTTACCTTAACCTAACTTAACCATAACCTTAACCTTAACCTTAACCATAAACTTAACCTTAACCTTAACCTTAGGTTAAGGTTAAGGTTAAGGTTAAGGTTAGAGTAAAGGTTCAGGTTAAGGGTTTGATCAAGGTTAGGGTTAGGTTATAGTTAAGGTCAGGTTAAGGTTAAGGTTAATATTAGGTTATGGTTAAGGTTAGGTTAAGGTTAAGATTAAGGTTAAGGTTAAGGGTAAAGATAAGGTTATGGTTAAGGTTAGGGTTAGGTTAAGGTTAAGGGTAAGGTTACGTTAAGGGTAAAGTTAAGGTTAAGGGTAAAGTTAAGGTTAAGGTTAAGGTTACAGGATTAGTATGAGTAGGGTAATGTTAAGGTTAGGTTAAGGGTAAAGTTAAGGTTAAGGTTATGGCATAGGTTAGGTTCAGATTTAGGTTAAGGTTTAGGTCAGGGTTAAGGTTAGGGGAAGGTTAAGGTTAATGGTTTAGTCAGGTTAAGGTTAAGGTTAAGGTTAGGTAAAGGTTAAGGTTATGGGAAGGTTAAGGTTAAGTTTAAGGTTAGGGTTAAGGTTAAGGTTAGGTTATAGTTAAGGTTAAGGTTAAGGTTAAGGGTAAAGTTAAGGTCAAGGTTAAGGTTAAGGGTTTGGTCAAGGTTAGGGTTAGGTTATAGTTAAGGTCAAGGTTAAGGTTATGGTTAAGGTAATGTTAAGATAAGGTAAAGGGTAAGGTTAAGTTTAAGGTTAGGTTAAGGTTATGGTTAAGGTAAGGTTAAGGGTAAAGTTAAGGTTAAGGTTAGGTTAAGGTTAAGATAAGTTTAAGGGTAAGGTTAAGGTCAAGGTTAAGGTTAAGGTTAGGTTAAGGTTAAGTTTATGGTTAAGGTTAAGGTTAATTCTAGGTAAAGGTTAAGCTTAGGATTAATGTTAGGTTAAGGTTAAGGGTACAATTAAGCCCTTAACCTTTGCATAACCTTAACCTTAATTTAACCTAACATAACCTAACCTTAACCTTATCCTGACCTTAAAATAAATTTAACCTTAACCTTCCCCTAACCTTACCCTAATCTTACCCTAAGCTTACCCTTAACCTTAAACTTAATTTTAACCTAACCTTAACCTTAACTTTATCGTTAACCTAACCTTAACCTTAACCTCAACCTAACCCTAACCTTGACCTTAACCTTAACCTTAACCTTAACCTTAACATTAACCTAACCTTAACCAAACCCTTAACCTTAACTTTAACCTGACTAAACCCGTAACCTTAACCTTAACCATAACCTTAACATAACCTTAACTTAACCTTAACCTTAATCTTAACCTAACCTTAACCTTACCTTACGGTTAGGTTAAGGTTAAAGTTAAGGTTAGGTAAGGGTAAGGTTAAGGTTATGGGTTTAGTCAAGTTAAGGTTAAGGTTAAGGGAGTAAGTGTTACATATCATTTTGTCACCGTCCCTGCAATCCCTCGTCCCACATATTGGAGGATCATTCCCATGACTTGTGAACAATTTCATACTCTGCAAACACCCTCTTTACATCCTTCTCCATAAGGACATCATTTCTCCTATCGAACATTTCCTAAAAAAACACACAAAAACCTATGTTTTGGCTTTCGTGCGGTTAGCCAGTTCATCCCTCACGCTGATGTGGAATATTTGCACTGGAGCCTGCGTCACTTGGTGCTCTGTCTCAGTGTATTGCCCATTCCATCTATTTTAGGATTTTTTTTAACAAATAGAGGTGGAATTTTCTTTCTAACTACCTCACGGATGACTCATTAGAAGTGGTTAAGTTGATGAGCCACGAATCTCTCTCTTTAGGTAGTGGTTTTTTACCTCCCATGGAACACTCCTTGAATATAGGACTCCCTTCCATGATTATAGGGATCCTAACCTCTCCCTCTCCCTCTATATAAACAGGCCTTCTCCCTTTATGAAAGCTAGCTGAATAGATAGCCAAGGAGATGAAATTGGAGAAGAATGTTATAACTAAATAATTGTCGTTGAGAAGGTAGAACCAAGGATAATGTCGTAGAGAGAGTCCCGTCCGAATTCCTGACGAGCCTTTGTGAGACGTGTTCTGCTTGAACCCTACTAGAGGAGATCACAACATCGAAGCTTGGTTTTATTCTTCCTTCCATTTATTAATATACTTTTCTATGGTGTTGGTTCCATCGTTGTGTTATGTTGTTTATGTAATACAATTGATTTAGTCCTCTTCGACTGACTGATAGTTACGAATGTGAATTAGTATGTTGTATATTGTCCATGTTTTCTTCTGTGCATGTGTCTGAATGTGAAAGCGAGTGGATCGTGATCTGTCAAATGAAGAGCGAGAAGTGAGCCACTCTTTCCGAAGACAACAACAATGGAGGATTTTCAGTAAGTCATCTATCGAATCTTCGTCCATTCGTTAACTAGGAATCAATCTTATAGCGTGTCTTTTTGTGGCTAGACCCACTCTAGGGCTAGTGGGATCGCCTCTGTCTGCAGAGGGGATTTACCTCACTTAAAAATTACTGACCATACTGGGGATTCAGTGAGAGTTTATCTTTCACCCATTAGGTCTTCTGTTGGTCTTTTCTTGCTTGTTTTACCTTTTCTGATTATTCTGCTAAGTCCAAGAGACTTATTCAACACTAGAGGATCAGATCTGACCTCTGCTTTTCAAGATTTTCCTTTTACCTGAGGTAACTGGTCTGACGCGTTTTCTGGTCAGCCAGTCATGCCAACTGACACTTGTTGCTAGTTTAGCACCCACGTTGTTCCCTATTTGGTGCTGATTACAGCCAAACAGTCGCTCCAATTCCTGTAGGTGTTATGGTTTGCTTTGTTTTGAAGTTTTTGGTTAGTGTTTATGCTTCTGGGTTATTTTGGGTATGCATTGAGTGCTATAGGATGGTTTTTTATTGTGATTGGCTTCATTCCTTTCACTGTTTTTCCGTTTTATATCACAATCATAGCCTTAGGGTTTTGTAAGTGCTTTGGTATGTTGAGCCTCCTGTAGGAGTTTGAGACTTTTGGTTTCACAGTCAACTTCATTCCTTGACTGATTGCATTTAGCTCCCTTGATCCATTTGAGTGATTGCATCGGTTGAATTATTCTTTCCTCTTTCATTTAGTTTTTCTTCTTGTCACTCCAAGCATAGATCACACTATTTGTATGGGTCTGTTTCAAGATCTTTCTTCGATTTGAGAGATCGCAACATTGGTTTGAGTTTGGATTTCTTTTTTTTGAGTTGATTGAAGTTATTTCGCTTCAACTCTTGCTTTAACATTCTCAAACTAGTGTGTTGGTTTGTTTTTCATGTCATTTAGTGCATTGTTTTCTCTATTACAATGAAAAATAATAAAAAAATTAAAAAAATTGTTTCCATTCTTGTTTGCATTATGAAATTGAAAGTCTTTCGCATATCTAGCATTGGACAATTCTAGGAAATATTTCTCATTTTCATTAGCTTGCATCGCACACTGTAGTGGATGTTTCTGTATGTTCTCATTATTTTCTATCGCTTGAAAACTCCTAACTTTCTCGTAGATAGCTTTTCATCGAACGAAATGGTATTTTTTGGCATGTAGCTTGCATTTAGGGATTTTTGAGATCCAACATTCGGTAGGACCTTGGAATTGAAATGTAAATAAAGGATCAACTTGAAATTTACTCAATTAACCTAAGGCAACATTGAAACCTAACCAAACATTTAGTGGTCTAAGTTAGAGACGTGTTCCAGTGTCTTGAAACCTAGCAGTTGTTGCTCGCCATCTAGCTTCAGATAGCACTAGTACAGACTTG
The DNA here is from genome assembly GCA_034641835.2 of Pinus albicaulis. Taxonomy (NCBI): domain Eukaryota; kingdom Viridiplantae; phylum Streptophyta; class Pinopsida; order Pinales; family Pinaceae; genus Pinus; species Pinus albicaulis. Next base: position 614,933 of record JAXQQM020069140.1, on the reverse strand, counting down.
TGCTCCCCGTACCATCAAGTATATAAAGGGATACCCCTCTAGGTTGCAATCCTTTTATCCATAGGAAGCCGAGTTTGCCGCCTTGTAACCATGATACATCAAACACAACATTTGGGGAGACCACCTGCACGTACGTCAAGTCCTTGGTCATTTCTTCTTTCATTTGATCACCAAGGTGTATATGGTAGTTCACGTTAACCTGGTACACCCTTCTACCTAGACTACCTGAGCAGTCATTTTTTATCTTTATTGACTCCATAAATTTGAAAAGATCATCGAGCAAGTGTCCTTTCATGCTCACTTAAAACTGAAAGTGACTAGAGTCATCTTTTGCTTGTTTCTTGACTCTTAAAACATGAAACAATGGAATTTTGGTTTCAATGTGGTAAAATAAACTACCTATGATAACATGCCCATTAAATTTTGATTGCTTGGCCTGCCTTTGTTTGTCTTGGTTTTTATCCAAGAGTCTTCATTTTCGATCTCTTTTCCTTTTCTAGTGTGCTACGGTCACAGTGGCAGAACCATCGGTTTCATCCAGTGGTAGTCCTTTCTTATATGATTCATCTAAAACTTCTCAAGCCTCTAGGTCTGTCGAGCTTCAGCAGCCTACTCTCTCGTTAGAGTACCCCTTTGGAGAACCAGTTGAGTTCAATTGGCCTCCTTCCAACACTTGGTTTGGGTTTGGGGTCGGGGATAATTTCCCCCCTCTTACATTGGAATCACCATTTTTAGCTGCTATCATACCTCCTAGCCCTCCTATTATTTTACAAGATCTTACAGCGGATTCATACATGGACTTGTATGGTCCTATTGGCAGTGAGGGGATTCCTATTTCTAATGAAGAATATCAGCTCTTTCCAGAAAACATTCCTCAATAGTTTGCTCAATCTTCAACATAAGTGTCACTTCCAGCCAGATATAGGTTTTTGGGTCAGATTATGGCCAGTATTGCCTCCATGGCAGCATCAACTCCGTCAAGGGCTTCGATCCTTCCATCATTAGTGATGTCACCAATGACACCTGTCTCCTCAACACCTTTTGTTACATTTGTCCCAACTAGACATACTGTTTGCATGGCCGTGTCGGCACCGATTGTCACCACTCAGCCGTCAAGGGATTCAACTTCAATAGAGACTTCAATTGCCATGGCAACCTCGGACGACCTATATTTTGAGGAGCATCGACTGGCTACTCAGCAACAGAGCTCCCAGACTTACCAGACCCCTCAAGGTTCTAGTGAACCTTATCTTTATCATTATGACGTAGTCAGTAACCCCATTTATACACTTCCATTTCATTATGATGAGTATGGAAACCCTATCTATTTTCCTGCTTCAGAAGCTTATCAGTTCCTTTCCAGTTTTAGAACTACCTTGCCTGTGAAACCTTCTAACCAACAAGGGCAACCCTTTTAGGGACAACCTTCATTTCAGAAAGGGTATGCTTTTGACCCACAAGGACAACCCTTTCAGGAACAACCTTTGGTTCAGTCATGATATGCTTCTGACCCAAAAGGACAACCCTTTCAGAGACAACCTTCAGTCCAGTAAGGATTATTTTATGGTCCACAAGGATAGCCTTACAATCCTCAAGGTCAACCTTTGCAAGGTCAACCCATGATCCCACCTGGGCAACCTCAAGGACCTACTAGGCAACTGATATATCAACCAGGGCCTTTATACTGTCCTAGGGGGAAGATTTATCCATCTCAAGGGAAACCTTTCGTGCAACCGCAACAAGCATATCTTCTAATTGGTCCAAACGTTGCGCAGCTAGGGCCATCTTATGGTCCTGCTTCAGGTCAACTTGGTCATCAGGTACAACCTAGCCCATCATAGCTAGGCCCATCTTATGGTCTTGCTCCAGGTCAACCTGGTCATCAGGTATAGCCTGGATCATCGCAGCCATCAGGCCAACCTGCTTAGTAGGGGAAACCTGGTGGCCCCCATTAGTCAGGTCAACCTCCTCAGTAGGGACAACCTGCATAGACAGTTCACCCTGCTCAACCACCACTATACACTACACCACATTCGGGTCAACTAGTGTGCCCGAATTATTCAGCTCAGTAGGGCCCTACTTATTAGTAACTTGTTCGACCCCAAGGCGCTTATTACCCTCGAGGTTAATATCGACCAGTTTACAATGCACCTCAAGGTTCTACTTATTACCCTCAGCCACTAGGCTATACTTACATTCCACAAAAAAAATTGTATGCTGCTCAATCAAGACCTACATATACTCAGAATCAGTATTCTGGTCCTCAACCCTCATATCCTGGTCCTCAACTGTCGTATCAGCCAAACTATCTAGCTTATACTCCTTATGGTCTGAATCCTTCGAGATAGAACCAATGGGGGCAGAGTTGCACTCAACCAGTATGGAATGTAGGTAATGGTCCTCATCGAGGACCTTCTATTCCTTTCAACCCTTAATTACCCTTTCTATCCATGTTGGAATTACTGGATGTGTCCAAAATAACGAATGATCCAATCCTTCATAATGCATATTGGCCTCTAGTTCCAACCAAGGTTCTTGGTGATTTCCCCAAGTTTGACGAAAAGGGTGGAGAATACCCCCAAGTACATGTCATGACATACCATTTATGGTGTTCTTTGAATTCTTGGGTGGATGAATTTATTCGACTCTGTCTTTTCCAGCAAACCCTCACTGGGGCTGCTGCTAAGTGGTACATCGAGCTGTCTCGTTGTATCTTTCAAGATTTAAACTCTCTTGCTATGGAGTTCCTTATTAATTTCCAGTTACCATTTTTTTATGAAGCCGGGACACATCTCCTAACATCCTTAAAACAAGACTGGGCTACCCATATCTCAGATCATATTCATGAATGGAGATGTCATCGTCATCTGATCAAATTAAAAATTCCTTATCAGCTTCTTACCCATTGGTTCACCACCTCTTTTGTCAATCAAATTGCAAAATATTAACCATGGGGGCATGTGTTACCAAGGAACAGGCCATTGCTCATGCCTAGTACCTTGATTTAGTGTACTCTCATTCGGGCATTTTGTATGATATCTTGACTGATGCCCCATGACTTGGGACTTCTAAAGCACCGACCACTCCATCCGTTGACGGCGTTATTGGTTCCTTGTCTCAGACTTCACGCAAGTCTTCCAACACTGGGAAGCAAAAATCCAATTCTTCCAATGATTTTGCTTCTCATCCCACCCCAAATTCTGGAAAAACCTCAGAGGTCAACACTGTTCAGGCCAATCCCGTGGAAAAGTAATATAAAGGGAAAAATAAGGGCAAAGGCAATGCCAAAGCTGATTCCCCAAAAATAGAGTCGTCTAAACCTCGTGCTGATGATGGTTCACAGTGCAAGTCAAAGTATCCCTGTCTGATTTGTGATGAGGAACATTACACTAAGGATTTTCCTAGACGTGCCGAAGTTAGTAAATTTCTCAAAGGCACTAAGGGAACTTTGGCTGTCCTCAAAGAACATTTTCCATCTCAACAAACACAGAAGGTTGATCAACCCATGCCATCTACACCATTTGGTTCTCAAGTGTTCATGATGAACCGTTCTGCACCTATTTCCCTTACTACTCTGTCGAACGATTACACTGGATCACGTCAGGTAGCTGGGAAATAGATTGTTGATGGTCCTCCTCCCCCACCTACCTCCGGTCCTCTTGAGATTGAAAGGCCCAGTGCTGAACTCGTTGTATGGCCACCTTCTAAAGGTGTTCTACTAAAATATTCTTATAATCCTAATGCCCATGTTGCTCAGCATTATAGTGTTGTTGAGGATTTAGCATAGGCACCATCCGTGATGTCCACGTTGGAAGTGCTTCAGAGTTGTCCATCTCAAAAAAAAGTGTTATTATCTGCAATCAGCAGAATTGATCCCACTGATTCTATCCTTCTCTCTTTTGATTTAGAGAATTTCATCCCCCAACTTGTGCACCATATTTTTCTTGTCATACAAGTCGGCATTAATGGTCTCAACATCGATAGAGCCGTTGTGGACGAAGGTGCATCCACTTGCGTCATGTCATCTGCTTGTTGGAAAGCGATTGGTTCTCCAGCCCTAACTTCATCACCCAATTCCCTTGAGGCATTTGATGGAATGGAATCAAAATCCTTGGGTGTTCTCACCAGCTTGCCGATCACGTTACAAGGAAATATGGTCAATGTCGAAGTAGAAGTAGTTGATGCTAAACTCAATTACAATATTCTACTTAGTCGTAGTTGAACTCACGCTATGTTGTGCATTCCGTCCACCCTCTTTTGTCTTCTAACGTTTCCACATGAGGGAAAAATTATTACTATCGATCAGTTGTCGTTCTTTACCTCATATTTTGAGAACAACGTTCCATTTGTGGATCAAATTCCTTCTCCCCTCTACAGCATAGGGCCAGGTCTTTTCAAAGACCTCGCCCTCAAGGGTATTTTTCCCCTTCCACCACCAAATACCATTCAAGTTAATATGATCTCTCGGTCGGATGACCCGTGGACCATCCCTTTACCTAAATAGGTTGATTCGTTTGTGGATTCGATGCTGCTTACTCCAATTGAAATCAATTATTATGAGCTTCTAGCTACATCAGATTCTCCCCCTTCTGAAGACTCTCCTTCGAGCATGTCTCTCGACATTTATTCTCAATCCCCCTGGCTCGGAGATTTAGATTCACCTGATCCTTTGAAAGAAGTATTTCCATCCGATGAATCCATCATGGAAACCATGTCTCTTGAGGACTTACCATGGAGCAATGGGCATCAACGTTCCTCGTTTATACCTAGCCTTGAGGCAATGTCTAACTATCTTGAGAATTTTGCATTTCAAGTTCCTTCTCCGCCACTTCAAGCACCTATCTTGACTCACTAAGTCTTCACTGAAGGTAACTTGAGTAACATCACCAAGACGATGCCTATCGACATTTCCGTGAAACTAGGAATTGTCGAGAACATCCATGTCAGAGTCACTTGTTCTTCTGATGAAGTCCAAGTGTACAATAGCCTCTTTCATGAATTTTGTGATGTATTTTTATGGTCTTACAAAGAGATGCCTGGAATCGACCCCAGTATTATGGTGCATGAGATTCCCACCTACCCCAGTGCGAAGCCTGTTCGCCAGCGTCTTCATCCATTGCATCCTCGGAAAGTCGCGGCCATAAAAGCTGAAGTTGAAAAAATTCTTAAAGCGGGTTTCATTTATCCGATCCCTTTGACAGAGTGGGTTTCTAACATTTTTCCTATGGATAAGAAGCAGTGAAATATTAGCGTTTGTGTTGAATATCGCAATATTAATCGGGTCTGCCCTAAGGATAACTATCCCACCCCTTTCATCAATCAGATTATTGATGATTGTGTGGGGAGTGAGATTTTTTCCCTTATGGACGGATTTTCTGGCTATAATCAGATCAATATTCTCCCATCCGATCAACACAAGACCGCTTTTATCTATTCTTGGGGAACGTTCACGTATAAGAAACTCCCTTTCGACTTGAAGAACGCTGGAGCTACATTCCAGCGCACAATGTCTTATGCCTTTCACAATATTCGAAATATTGTTCAACCATACTTGAATGACCTTCTGGCTCATTCAGCTGTGCAAAAAGACCATCTGGACCATCTCCGCCAAATATTTCTTCGTTGCAGATGCTACAACATTCAGCTCAATCCGCATAAATGCATCTTCTGTGTTGATTCAGGTAGAATTTTAGGGTTTATTGTATCCAAAGGCAGAATTTTCCTCAATCTGCTTAAGTTTGAGGCTATTGTTAATCTCCCCTCTCCATCCTTGTTACACCAGCTCCAAATTCTCCAAGGGAAAGCAAATTTCTTACGGCGTTTTATCCCGAACTATGATGAAGTAGCCAAGGGGTTCACATGAATTTTAGAACAGGACGTCCCTTTTTGTTAGGATGATATTGCTCAAAAATATTTTGATACACTTAAGACGTTGCTTGTCAACATTCCTCTATTACATCCTCCAGATTTTCATCGTGATTTCACCCTGTATCTAGCTACCACCTTTAGTACAATCGCCATGGTTTTGGTTCAAGATGATGATGACAGTAACGAGCATGTTATTTACTACTTTTCTCGAAACCTTCTCTACCCGGAAACACGTTACACACATGTTGAGAAGTTAGTGTTAGTTGCGGTCCAGGCCATCCAGCGTTTTCGTCATTATATCCTTTTATAGACGGTAATCGTGATTTCTGATTGTAACCCCATGACCTATATTTTGTCTCGACAGTTTCTCGGGAGAAAGTACTCAAAGTGGATCGTTATCGTCCAAGAGTTTGATTTGGAATTCACTACCGCCAAATCAAAGAATCACTCATTTTCGCTGACTTAATTTGCTCGCTCCCCGCCAACTCTGCTCCTTCTTATTCCGAGGTTCATATTCTGGAAAAAGATGTTTTCTTGATTAGCACCCTCGATCCATGGTACAGTGATATCATCATGTATCTCCAAACCTCTAATTTTAGGTCTGAGTTGACGAAAGATGCTCAACGCTGCATTCGGCATCATTCGCAACCTTATCGTATTGTCAGAGATACCCTTTATTGTGCCAGATATATCAATGCAAGATGCATGCGCCACCGGTTCCCTTACACCCTGTCATTACCATTGGTCCTTTATCCAAATGGGACATCGATTTTATGACGTGTAACCCTCGCTCGGCCGGGGGGCATGCCTATATCATCATCGTCATCGATTATTTTACAAAATGGGAAAAAGCAATGCCTACACTGGCTTCAGATGGTAAGACAACAGTGAAATTCATATTCAATCATGTTATTTCTTGGTTTGGTGTCCCTCAAGCCATCGTTACTGATCATGGCTCACATTTTTGGGACTATATGATGGTGGAGCTGATGTCTAAGTTGGGTGTGCACCACGACAGCTCAACGTCGTATTACCCTCAAGCTAACGGCCAGGTTGAAGCCGTGAAAAAATTTCTTGTTACGATGCTTCAACGAATAATTGGGATCCATAAATCAAATTGGCATCTCATGTTGTTTTCAACTCTATGGGCTTACCGAATGTCGATTAAGAGTGATATCCGATTCACCGTGTTTCAATTGGTGTACGGTCTGGGAGCTACTCTTCCGATTAAGTGTGAAATTCCTTCACTCAAATTAGCTGTGGAATTATTTCCTAATACTTCACCTAAGGAAGAGCATCTCCTCTATCTAGAGAGATTGGATGAAACTTGTCGCTTAGCTTCTTTGGTCATCGAAGCATAGAAAAAATGAGTCAAAGCTCACTTTGACCAAATAGTTTTTCCTCGTTATTTTATCAAAGGTGACCTCGTTCTCCTGTATGACCAAGCTCATGATAAGCTGTGGGCAGGTAAATTCCAACCCATGTGGCATGGGCTCTACATCGTCAAACATGTGTTGTAGAATGGGGCTTATAATCTTATTGATTATGAAGGTTGTATCTGAAAAAATATTATGCTTGAGTCATTCATGCATGACATGTGTACATAGGTGATTTTTTTAAATTTTTGTGCATATTTAGGTTTGATGTGCTTTGTGAGCTTTTTTCTGCTTATTTGGTCTTGCTGGTTTTGCAGATGTCTATTACCCCTTTTGTTGGTTTCACGAATGGTGCTTCCGGTAGTGCCAGGAATTTGTTTTTGGTAGCCCGGGTAATTTATAATCCTGTTGGTGAGTTGATTAACCTACAAGGTATTTGTCTAGGTCAAACAACAAACAACATCACTAAATATAGTGTTGTTGTGGAACTATTAACCGAGGCAATTAGCCTCGGCATACACGCATTGCTTGTAAATATAGATTCGCAGCTTGTTGTTCTTCAACTTAATGGTCATTATTCAGTTCAAAACCCATGCATTTTGAGATTGTATTTACGTATTAGTTTTCTTGAAAGACATTTTTCTTTCATCACATATCAACCTATACCAAGACAGATGAATACATTAACTGATGCAGTGGCAAACATTGTATTAGATAGACATTTTCGCAATTTATAAAACACAATCATATGTAAATAGACCCATGTAGAAAATATATGTGTGTATATATATATATATATATATATATATATATATATATATATATATATATATATATATATATATATATATATATCAACTGTTTGCAGCTTGTGCATCATAAAAACCCAAAAAATATATATGTATGTTTCAGTTACATCTCGAGACAACATGTCTCTAAAAAATATGCAGAAATAGAATGCCTACATGACTAATCAACATGGTGCTCATGATAGCATGTCACCACCCGTGCCAACCACCTCAGCAAGTGGTGGATATGACTCAGTACCCCTACAATATGCCTCTGATTGGCTCGAGGCACATCATCTAAGTGACCATAGTCCGGGATCCCACAGGCGATCCCCTCCATATTTTGTACTATCTCCTCCTCGTCGCCCTCACCATGAGGATCGAAATCCACGAGGAGTTCGCCTCGCTATCGGTGACATACTGCAGGACCCTCTCTAGTCCAACATCTGCACACATATAAGATTAACCTATCAGAACATGCATTTATACCAAAAAATCATAAAACTCATGAAAATAAAAAAATGAGTCTCACCTAGCTCTTCGTCCCAATCCTCTCGCCTCCGAGAGCGGGAGGTCCGGATCACCCTGATGAAGTTTGTACCGTAGTAAGGCCAATCCTCCATGACAATCGGTTGTCATCGTAGCCAATCGAAAAAAACTCGGCTTCTAGGACATCTATTGGCCACACCCTGCTCTAGGCATCAACTCAGTCCCATCGGACCATCCAGTGGTTCTAAGGGTGGTGGCATCGGAGACAATGACCTCTCACGTACGGAATATTGATATTCGTTCCAAGAAGAATGATACCAAAATGGATCCATACCGAACTGCTTCAGGTTTGGTCTTATTTGCACTTAGTGAGTCGACGCTTGATGTTAATGGTCACGACCTACGCTCGAGTGTAGAGAGTCGGGGGTGTTATACAGGTAATTTTTTCATCGTCCCTACAATCCCCATATTTCCCATTGGAGGGTCATTTCTATGACCAATAAGCAATGTCATGTCTTGCAAATACCATCATTGCATCCCTTGCCATGAGGACAACATTCCTTCTGTTGATCATTTCTGAGCGAGACCCTAAAAACACCCATGATTTTTTCCTTGGTGCTCGTAGCTCGTTATGTCCTCGTGCCAATGAGGAAAATTAACACCGAACCTGTGCCGATTGGCACTCTATCCCGAGTTAAGTACCCTGTCAACAACTGCTTGTGGAAATTTTTTTTAAAAAAAGGTGAAGTTTCGATTACAACAACTTCGTGGATGAGTCATGAGGAGTGGTTTCGATTGAATAACCATGGCCTTCCTCCTTTGGCCTCTTGTTTCCACCTTATGGGGAACCTCCCAAGGGATAAGGCCTCCCTTCCACTATTGTAGGATCCCAAACTCCTCCTCTCCTCTATAAATATAGCCATCTTCCATTGATGAAGGGGTCTGAATGGTTGAGCAAAGTAGTCTTAGTAGCTCTAAATATAGTTGAATCAATTGTAGAGGAGATTATCATTAGACGACTAAAGAGAGAGATACTTGTCCTTGTCTCGACGAGCTGTCGAGACGTACTCCTCGTGACTCGACATGAGGATGACCTAGCGTCGAGCTCGTGTTGTATCTTTCTTTGTTATGATTAATAATAAACAACTTTGATTATGGTTCCACCGAGATGTTCATGTTTTATGTTATGATTTTTATCTTCTCACGAGTCGATACATACTACATCTATTAGGTTTTACACTTGTTTGTTTGTTGCTTCTTCTTGTACGTGTGGTGTTCGATCGCATTAAGTGGGAGAATTGTGATCCGTCAAAGCAAGGTGTTTAGAGAAAAGTTCATTTTCTTGTGTCAAGATCCTTAAAAAAATGAAACAAGATTGTGAGAGCACGGTTCATTTTCTTGTGTCAAACTCCATAAAAAATGAAACAAGGTGTCGGAGCGTGAGTTCGTTTTCTTGTGTCAAGCTCCTTAAAAAAATGAAACAAGGTCGTTGGCGAGCATAGTTCATGTCTTGTGTCAAGCTCCTTAAAAAAATGAAACAAGCTCTTCGAGCATAGTTCATCTTCTTGTGTCAAGCTCGTTAACAAATGAAACAAAGTGTTCTGAGGATATTTCTTTTAATGTGTCAACCTCATTAAAACAATGAAACACATTCTCGTTCAATTCGAGTCTTTGATAAGTTCTCGTAAAATCCCCGGTCGAGTCTTTCTATTGATCTCGTAACGTGAACTTTCACTCCATTTTCCCTTTCATATGGTACTAAAGCTTGGGGGGACATGTACCTCGAATTGAGTCACCATGTCGGGGGCATGCTTAATTTTTCAAGCACAGTTTGTTTCCGTTTTCAAGCTTGTGTAAAAATGAAACAAGTTTCAAGTATAGTTTATCTTTGTTTCAAGCTTGTGTAAAAAATGAAACCAACTTCAAGCAGAGTTTTCTGATTTCAAGCTTGTGTAAAAATGAAACCATTTCCCATTTTACCTCTTGTGATTTCCATTTTTATCACTGTTTGCCCAGGATGAACCTTGGTTTTCTCACTCCATCGTCATTATCTGCTTGACCGATCATATGCCTTCACTTGGTTGTTTCACCCAATCCCGAGGAACCATTGTGATGAGTGGTCTTGTTAGCCAACCTCTTGACCTTTATTTGTTTTGAGTAGTTCCACCATTGCCGGAACCGGTTGCTACCCTTTATACCACTCGTTCCTCTTTCAGCTCTTTTCTGACTCTCTAAACATGAAAAGATTTCCGAGTCACTTGTCGTTTTGATCTCGTTAAATTGGCTGCAGAAAGCGACATCTACCCATTATACGTTTACCCCCTTTTTTGGGCTGGGATAGATTATTTACAAAGAATACCCTAGCCTATCGCGACTAGGAGGTTTCTCTCGGATATAGTTTTCTACCTTTTTGGATCTGTGGGACTATCTACGAAAAGGGATTGTTGGAGTTTACTTTTCACTACCTTTTCAAACTCTCTAAACATGAAAAGATGTCGAGTTCTTCCTTTTTTAGGACTCAGTTAAACCCTCGATGACATTGGATTCGGTCGTAATGACGATATTCAGAGTTTCTCCTTCCTAGGGCTCGTTAAATGTACTAGGATGGATTCGTCCCGAAAGAAAAAACTTTACATCGACAAGCATATGGTATCCTCTTCAAGATGCGTAAAAAATAAAGAGAGTACTCACCGAAATGGTGGGGAAAAATGGAACCATATCGTCATCATGTCAGCGAGTATGTCGCTCTTGAACATGGCACTTGTACTGCATTCATGTCGGGTTGGGGACATCTCATCTCATTTTCCACTTGCCTCCATGGGTTTGAGGTGATCCCCTTTTGACCTCTCATCCGCTCTTTGCCTCGTCATCATGACATTTGATCTTTTGATGTCAAATATCGCCAAATCCACTTATTGTCGATGCCAATATGTTCAAGAGAAGTTGACCTCTGTAGTTTTCAACCTCCCTCTCGATTCTCATGCGATCCCGATTCACAAACATTATGTTCCTATATCTCGTGTCGATGATGTGGGAAACACTATGGCCCACCTTTCGGTCAAGGTCACTTCTGTCGACTTCAACTCATTATCCAGAAGCTGATCTAGAGACTCCCTTCGGTACCTTGGAGCCTCGCATGCCTCAATAGCGAGGTTCTTCACATTCGACATAAGGTTTTCATCATTGACCTTCGATCGAGATGATTCTACTGGGTGTTCGACGCCGACTCATCGATTCACATGCCATGGATTGTACCTATAGTACCTTGAGGGCCATTTTCATTATTGGTGGTTCCTCTCGCGTCCGTTAACAACTTTCATCATTGGTGGTAATCAGACGATGTTCTTGCATGTTCGACTTCAACTCACTTGTTCACATGCTAGGAACTTGTACTCTTTTCGGGTCGAGATGGAGTGCAATACTCAGGGATTTTTCTGTCTGAAAATCGAGGATGCGATTTTGTGGATTATTATGGTTACATGACTCATCGATTGGATGGATGCGACCATACACGAGTCTATTTATCGATCTCTTACCGGGTGATTTGCGTCCATGCCTTGGATCCTAGTTATTATATGTTACGTTATGGATGGATATGCGCATACCACATATATCATGTATTTGAGATATCGATTGTACTTGTCTGTGCGCTTTTTCCAACGGCTAGAGTGTTTTGCGATTGGACACGTTCTCATAAAGCATTTCAACCCCTCTCTCTCTCGGGCCTCATGCTTTGAATTTTATTACACGGTAATTTGTCACCGTCCTCGAAATCCCAATCTCACCCATTGGAGGGTCATTTTCTGTAGACCATAGTGTCATGCTGTTGCAAATACCATCATTGCATCCCTTGCCATGAGGGACAACATTCATTATGTTGATCATTTCTGAACGAGACCCCTAAAAACACTTGTTTCTTTTCCTTGGCGCCGGTAGCTCCGTTATGTCCTCGTGCCAATGAGGAAAATTAACACTGAGCCCATGCTAGTTGGCACTGCTGTCATAGTTAAGCACCCACACCAATCTTCTTATGGAATGTTTTTTAAAAAAAGAGGAAAATTTTCGATTACAACAACTTCGTGGATGAGTCATGAGGAGTGGTTTCGATTGAATAACGATGGCCTTCCTCCTTTGGCCTCTTGTTTCCACCTTATGGGGAACCTCCCAAGGGATACGGCCTCCCTTCCACTATTGTATGGATCCCAACCTCCTCCTCTCCTCTATAAATATAGCCATCTTCCATTGATGAAGGGGCTAAATGGTTGAGCAAAGTAGTATTAGTAGCCTAAATAGAGCTGAATCAATTGTAAGGAGATTATCGTCAGACAACCGAAGAGAGAGACTTTGTCCTTGTCCCAATGAGCTTTACCTGGGACGTACTCCTCTCGTTTACACGCTGAAGGAAGACCTAGCATCGAGCTCAAGTTGTATCTTTTTTGTTACTGATTAATAATAAACGACTTCAGATTATGGTTCCACTCGGATGTTCATGTTTTATGTTATGAGTTGTATCTTCTCCGATCGATACATAATTGCATCTATTAGGTTTTTACGCTTGTTTGTTTGTTGTTTCTTCTTGTAAATACGAGTGTTCGATCGCATTGAGTGGAGAATTGTGATACTGCCAAAGCAAGGGATGGAAGCTACTGGAATATCGGTATTCATTCCAAGAATAATGATACCAAAATGGGATCCATACCCGAACCAATTTTGTTTGGTCTTCTTGCACTTAGTGAGCTGCTATCATGATGTTAATAGTCACAAGCTACCTGCCCGAGCTTGTAGAGATTTGGGGTTAGGCAGTCTACGGCGAGAATCGATGCGTGTCTTTGTAGCCTCATGTGGTGCTTGCGATCCTGCGCCTGCGTGATAGTGTGCGGCACTACTTTTAGTGCCGGATCCAGGGATGGTTTGAATGTCAGCCCTTCACTACTCCTGTTCACTTTGCATGTCCCCGCTTAGCACACTCTATCGATCACCATCCCCATACTCTCTCCATAGGGATGAGTAACAGTCAACATAGGGACTACACCTCTTCACGACAATCCAGTGATAAAATAGACATCAAAAACTTCAAGTTAAAGTTCTTGATCTCGAAGAACAAACTTTTCTTGATCCTCGTCCCAAATTCTTATCAAATATTGAAGCAATTTCACATCGAGCTCCCGTAGGCAAGGTGTTAGGAAGAATTTATTGAGCCCATAGTCTCTGAGGGTGTTCATGCATTGCTCATTCTCCATGGCCAGTTCATCCTCCTCACTGTGTTCTCTCTCATTCCACTCAATCACCAGTTTTTCTGCTTTGTACCTGCACATTGTTCATCTGAGCATTATTAGTCTACTTAGGCATCAGAATTTGCAAGCAATTGACTTCATTTTTCTCAAATTTATGTGGATTTTGGGTTGCATGATTGGCACGACTGTTTCGCTAACAGTAGCACCAATGGGCGCGCCCTCTATGTAAAAAAGGGGCGATTGGTGTGGGTCCATGCCCGTAACCCGCGCCAATCGTGATGCCCTAGTTTTCACAAATCCTCCCTTAGAGAACTCAAAATGACAAATTCATGTAATGAAATATAGCTTAAAAGATGGAAAATGGTGTCGGCTCTTACTCGAGACTGACGAAATCAATATTGGTTCACCTGGGATTGCTCGCAATCGTCGCCATAAGATCGCAAGGTAAATGGGTCATTGTTGCTCCACAAAGAGGTAAAAGTGAAAAGTAAATAAATTTTTTACCACTTATGGCATTTTATAACTTTTTCGAAATCTTAAATTAGGTTTTAAAACATATTTGTCGATTATTTCATCATATTATTGTCGAGGAATACGTTTTACACACGTCTTTTTGTGTAGCGACGATGGGTTTTTCACATGGTTATGACGAAGAAAACGAGTTGTATTTTATACTTTTTCGGACTCGGTAAAAACACGAAAAAGTCACTATCGGAGTCACCTTTCGACTCTTTTTTCGCTCTCTAAAACTCGAAAAAGATTGTCGAGACGCTTGTCATTTTGAACTCATTAAATGGTCTGCGAAATGATATCTACCCAGGTATACGTTTACCCCCTTTTTTCGGGATGTGATAGATTATTATATGAAAAATGAATACCTTAGCATATCGCGACTAAGAGGTTCTCTCGGATATTGTTTTCTACCGTTTTCGGATCCGAGAGACTATTTACAAAAAGGGCCTTGACTGGAGTTTTCTTTTTCGCTTTCTTTTCAAACTCTCTAAACATGAAAAGATGTCGAGTTCTCCCTTTGTCAAACTTGTTAAAAAGTCGATGACATCGGACTCGTCGTTATGACGTTACTCAATTTTCTCCTTCCTAGGGCTCGTAAAATGTACTAGGTTGGATTTTGTCCAAAGGGAAAAAACTTACATCACAAGCATATGCTATCCCCTTAG